>MDKH01177877.1:0-35261 GCA_005239495.1 Nicotiana undulata
CAAACCAAAGAAGATTGGCCTAATCTGTGAACATTGTCGTTATAAAGGACATTTAAAAGGAAAGTGTTACAAGATCATCGGATATCTAGCAAATTTTAAAAGCAAGAAGAAGTTTCCAAATGGAGGAACTAAACCTTATGTGGATCTTGCAACTACTGAAGAAGCAGCGGGGTCTGGAAATCCATTTCAAACTCATGTACTTACAGAAGAACAATACAAACAGTTGGTAGGCTTCTTGAACAAACCAACAACAGGAGATTTCTCATCAAATATGGCAGGTATAGGCTCTCTACTCTGCAGTCCATCAATAGAAGAATGGATAGTAGATTCAGGAGCCACACATCACATTACTCATAATAAGGAAATATTAAGCAGTGTTAGAAGCATGAAAGGACAAGAACATAGTGGTGTGCAATTACCAACAGGGGTTAGAGCAGAGATAAAACATAAGTGCAGTGGTCTTAGGAAACAAAAATGTAGAGAATGTTCTACATGTACCTGACTTTAAATTTCAATGTATTGTCAGTGTCAAAACTTACCAAGGAACTTAGATGTTCAGTCAACTTTTACCCTGACTTCTGCTTGTTTCATGAGCTTTACGGTGGCAGGGTACTGGGGATTGGTAAAGAATCAGAAGACTTATACTTGCTAAAGGGGAGAGCGGCAGTATTGGCAGGAACAACCTTGAAAGAGAAGGCAGATGGCGTACAATGGCACCACAGACTAGGGCATACCTCTTTGAAGACTATACAACACTTACCTACATTGCAGAAAATGCTAGGAAATCCACTAGCATTTTTCAGCTTGTACACTTAGACGTTTGGGGACCTTACAAAGTGCCCACAGATGACAAAAAACACTTTTTTGCTAATATAGTTAATGATTTTAGCAGGTATACATGGGTATGCTTGATGAATTCTAAGTGTGAGTTTGTGGTTGTACTAAAGAACTTCATCTCAATAGTAAGGAATCAATTTGTTGTATTAGTGAAATGTTTGAGGTTTGATCATGGCAGAGAATTCTTTAATTCTAAACATAATGAATTGTTTAATTCACTTGGGATTGTGCATCAGAGTAGTTGCCCTTATATTGCACAACATAATGGAGTCGTGGAGAGAAAACATAGACATATCCTTAAAATGACTAGGGCATTAAAATTTCAAAGTGGAGTGCCTATTAGATTCCGGGGTGAATGTGTGAGGACTGCAGTATATCTCATAAATAGGCTACCAACTCTTGTGTTAGAAGGAAAAACTCCATGTGAGCTTCTTTACAACAAGAAAGCCAATGTAGACCATTTGAAGGTGTTTGGTTGTTGGGGTATGCAAGTAGCTTGCCAAGGGGAGATAAGTTTGCTCCTAGAGCAAAATTTCTTTGATATTTTGACGCTCAAAAGGGATATAGGCTCTATGATTTGGAAAATAGAACTTTCCTTGTCAATAGAGATGTTATTTTTAAAGAATACATTTATCCATTCAGGGACCTTTCCCGCACTGAGGAAGACACGTTTACCCACATCATAGTTCAGAATCGGCCAATCTTGCAGGATACAGTCCTTACTCAAAATCCAGTCTCATTGCAGCAGGATTTGCCAACAGTTGATCCTCCCATTCATGAGACATATCATGTTATCATACATCCTCCTGTTGACAATTCAACCACGGATGATAATGGAATTCAAAGGGAGTTACATGAAGCAATTCCAGCAGGGTCATCTTCTAAGTTAGTAGACACTGAGAACACAGACCAATCTACACCAGCAACTTCTGAGCCTAATGCCATACAAGCTGCAGAGCCTTCATCCATACATGTGAGACCACAAAGAACTCATGCACCTCCAATTTGGATGAAAAGCTATGTCACTTCCACTAATTGTTCCGAAGGTAGTAGCCATATCCTCTCATGTTGCCTATTCTCATCTGTCACCAAACTACCAGCCATATCTAGGTGCTTTCTCCACTTTTATTGAACCAAAGACCTTCAAAGAAGCAGCTCAACAAAAGCAATGAGTAGAGGCACTACAACAAGTGATTCAGGCTCTTGAAGCCAACTCTACCTGGGCAGTAGTTGATTTTTCTTCTGGTAAGAGGCCAATTGGTTCAAAATGGGTATACAAGATCAAATATAAAGCCAATGGTGAAGTGGATAATGTTAAAGCAAGAGTAGTGGCCAAAGGGTATACTTAACAAGAAGGATTGGATTATTATGAGACTTTTTCTCCGGTGGCTAAAATGGTTTCAGTGAGCACTTTTATTAGTGTAGCTTCTAAGGGTTGGCATCTTTTTCAAGTGGATGTCAATAATGCTTTCCTTCAGGGAGATCTTACTAAATATGTGTACATGGATCTACCCCAGGGTTTTAAAAAACAAGGGGAGTATAAGGTATGTAGGCTTTGGAAATCACTCTATGGCCTAAAGTAGGCATCCAAACAGTGGAAAATCAAATTAACCACTGCCTGCTTATTGGAAGTTGGTTATGCACAAAGTTCCCATGATCATTCTTTGCTTACAAAGAGGTGTGAAGAAGACATTGTAATCATCCTCATCTATGTAGATGATCTACTCATTACAGGCAGCTCACAATCATTGATAAATGGAGAAAATAATACCCTACACAGTTAATTCAAGGTCAAGGACTTGGGAGAGCTTAGATATTTTTTGGGCATTAAAGTTATGAGACTAGAAGAAGGTGCTCAATTGAATCAGTGAGAATATGCGTTGGAGTTAATTGTTGATGCAAGATTGAGTGGATGTAAACATGTTTCTACACTAATGGAGCTGAATCATAAGCTTACTATAGTAGATTATGATAACCATGTTGGGAAAACAGATGATACACAATTGGAAGAAATAGGAACTTATCAGAGGCTGGTTGGAAAGTTGCTATGCTTGACCATTACAAGACCTGATATATGCTTTGCACTACAGGTCTTAAGTCAATTTATGCATCTTCCTAAAAGGTCTCATGTGGATGCATCCCTAAGAGTAGTCAAATACATTAAAGGAGCACCAGGTCTAGGGATACCACTAAGAAAAGGGGAGACACGAGTGCTTACTGGCTTCTGTGACTCAGATTGGGCATCATGTCCCAACATTATAAGATCTGTGACAGGATAGGTGATCAAGCTAGGAGATTCTATATTCTCCTAGAAGTCAAAGAAACAACAGACAATCAGTAGAAGCTCGGCAGAAGCAGAGTATAGGAGTATGACAGTTGCAGTGGCAGAGATTATCTAGATGGTTGGTTTACCGGAGGAACTGGGAAACAAAGTGAAAACACCAGTAAGTTTGCATTGTGATAGCAAGGCGGCTATGCAAATAGTTGCAAATCCCATATTTCATGAAAGGACCAAACATATAGAGATAGGCTGTCATTTTGTGAGGGAGAAACTAAAGAGTTGATTGATCACACCACAGTACATTCCCACAAAAATGCAATTGGCGAACCTTATGACTAAAGGGCTAGGAACAACACAACATCAAACACTTCTGTCTAAGTTGGGAGTGTTGGATGTTATCCACTCTCCAACTTGAAGGGGAATATGAAAGAGAAGGGGCTAAAGCGACTTACAAGAAACTAAAAGGGAGTAGTTTATAAATAGGAGAAAATATAAGACTTGTAATTACTGATAAAAGAGATCACACATATCTCTTTCTTTGTATCATAACAGAAAACAGAAAATGAACTAATTATTCTTCCTCTCTTCTCTCATGTTCTCTCTTACTTCCTTTCCAAAATTTAACTATTCCATTGATGAAACTACACTACATGTGTGAATTACAGCTGGAGCTAGCTCAATCTAGCTCAGTTAACATTACATAAGTTTGTACATTGAAATGTAAAGAAATAAAATCAATATGATCCAAAAGAATGTAACTAAGAAATCTAATACACTTATCTTTTTGGATTTTTTTTTTCCTTTCCTTATCTGGCTGAGCTAGAATGCAAGTAGATATACCATGTTTGGGTTGTGTGAAGTAAGGCAAAATACAAAATTGGCTGGTCAGCCGAAATTAATGTTTTTGCTATCCAAAATTATACAAAGTATGTATGTTTTTTTGTATATAATACGCATATATACAAAAATTATACATTATCGGCTATTAGTTTTGGTCTTTTGGAGGCAGTTAAGAATATATATATTTCTCAATTCGAATGAAAACTATGTGAGCCTTCGCAACTCGTGTTAGACCTTTGCGCCACGATTCGCAGTCTCACGTAAAAATTGCTCAAGTTAGCCATTTTTCGGATCGATAATTAAAAGATAGTTGCGAATTCAAATGTAATTATACAATAGTCACTGTTATAGTTTATTTGGCCAAGTTTTTTTAAAGGCCAAAAGCACTTTTTCTTTCTTTAAAATTGTGATGTTTGGCCAAACTTCTGGGGGATATTTTTGAGTTGAAGCAACATTTTTTAGAAACAGGAAAAGTTTTGGATTGGCTTAAAAAAAGTGGCAACATAAATAGCTTTTAAGTCCATAAGCAACAAATTGGAATTTCTCAGCTTACTGCTTTTAGTTAGTCAGCTTATTGTTTTTAGCTTGTTAGCAGTTTTTAACTCATTTTAAGCATTTTTTTACTTTATCCAACACTGAAAAAAACTAAAATGAACTTAAAAGCTTATTTGACCAGTTTAGAAGCCAATCCGAACACACTCTACATTTGGAAGCATTTTTATTAAAGGAAAGAAAAACACTCTACACC
Source organism: Nicotiana undulata (assembly GCA_005239495.1). NCBI lineage: Eukaryota > Viridiplantae > Streptophyta > Magnoliopsida > Solanales > Solanaceae > Nicotiana > Nicotiana undulata. The sequence continues at coordinate 4,707 of MDKH01177877.1, forward strand.
ACTATTCACTTAGATAATCAACACCGTTATAACTCCTCGGCAACGATGCCAAAAAGTGATCGGCGCCCACCTGTACCACTAAATAGTAGTCAATGCAGCTTTTACCCGAACGGGTCGGGATCGAATCCACAGGGAGTTACTAATATGGAAGTTGAGTTTCTAAGTAATCTAATGTGGTGTTGTGCTTTTAATTGCACTTCTCATAAAATTGGTTTGTAATTGTACTATGGTTTTAGACTAATTGAAATTGCGAATTAACTAACTAATATCTTTTTGGATGTTTTCTCAATAGATAGAAGGGACTAGGGCTATGACTTTCTTCTAGGTGAATACTTAACGGGATCTAAAATCTAAGGCAAAGGCGTTATGTTGGGGATTGTGATATAGCCAATGCCGGAATTACCCACTATACCTCACGGTAGCTCGAGTGGCTTTGCCTTAATTGCCTCTCTCGAGACCAATTGGGTGTCAAAATTGTGCAAGCAATTTAGGCTCAAGTAGGGTATTACTATCTCTAGGTTTAACCCGTTAATTAGGACTATCAATCTCTTGATTACATCCAAATTCCTTGTTGGACTGATTTTCCTAGACTCAAGCTCTCTTTCTCAAGAAGAACCCAAGTCAAATAGGCACCAATTAGTGTTTGCAACCACTAATTTAACATGAAAAACACAAATCAGTCCAAATATCAACTACCCAGAAATATCTAAGCCTTTAAATCAAAAGACCCATCAAATATCCACACTAGGGTTGATCCACAATTCTAGCTAATGGGTTTAGCTACTCATAATAATGAAAGAAAAGAAAGAAATAAATGAAGAATAACTCATAGAATTTAATTACAAGCTAGTACTTGAAGATTCAATGATAAATACACTATAAAACTACTCAAAATAGTCTAAAACTGATGTTCACGAGCTCCTGTCGGAGTTAGATTACAAAAGCTCACCTAAAAAATGGGAAAAGAAAGTATTTATACTAGGATAAATTTTCTGGATAAAAATACCCCTACGGGGTTACCGCGACCACAAAAAATGGAGTGCGGCCGCGATGAGGCTTTTTGGCTTCAAGAATTTTCTATCTGAACTTGGCCACTGCGGGCCGCATAAAATGCACTGCGGCCGCGGTGGCTTCTACTGCGGCCGCACAAAATGGATTGCGGTCCGCATTGGGAATTAGCCTTCAATTTTCCAACTCTCTGAACCCCTTCATTGCGGAACGCACAAATTCGATTGCAGCTGCGATGAGGTCATTACGGTCCGCACAAACTGCTTTGCGGCCGCACTGCTTGGGCTTCAAAAATATGCCTCTCTGAATCTCCTCACTGCGGACCGCACTAAATGGGATGCGGCCGTAGTGGATCTGTTGCGCTATGTTTGGACTTGTTCTTGGTACTTGTGCATGTTTCACTCCTTTTTTATCTGGTTTTGACTAATTGTCACTTTTTTTACCAAACCCTGCAAACAAGTACGACACGTAAGCCTTTGGGACTATTTTATATATTTTTTTAATCAAAACTCAAGCAAGAAGGAGTGTAAAATAAACTATAATCCCTAATTATCAATTCTCTATTCTCCTTGAAGTCAAAGAAATAACAGACTATCAGTAGAAACTCGGCAGAAGCAGAGTATAGGAGTATGGCAATTGTAGTGGCAGAGATAATCTAGATGGTTGGTTTACTGGAGGAACTTGGAAACAAAGTGCAAACACCAGTAAGTTTGCATTGTGATAGCAAGGCGGCTATGCAAATAGCTGCAGATCCCATATTTCATGAAAGGACCAAACATATAGAGATAGACTGTCAGTTTGTGAGGTAGAAACTAAAGAGTTGATTGATCACACCACAGTACATTCCCACAAAAATGCAATTGGCGAACCTTATGACTAAAGCGCTGGGAACAACACAATATCAAACACTTCTGTCCAAGTTGGGAGTGTTGGATGTTTTCCACTCTCCAACTTGAAGGGGAGTATGAATGAGACGAGGTTAAAGCGACCTACAAGAAACTAGTCACACAAGGTAACATGATGTTAGTTCTTTCATTTTTAAAATACTATCTTACTAACGACTCAGCAGGGCAAGAGGTAATGACTCAACATAATAAATTCACTTTAAAAGTTGGTAATTTGAAGAAATATATACATAACTCAAGGGTCGTATCAGTATCCAGCTATAACCAATCCTTAAGTGAAATGTAAAACTACCTAATAACTTATACAGCCACAGAGGAACACATAAACACATATATTAATGCGGCGCGCATCTCGATCCCTCCAATCCTCCCTTTTCCTCCGTAACAATTACAATAAAAGTAAATAATATATATATATACACACACACACATTAGTCGGTTATTTTTTTTGGAAACGGTTAAAAATATAAATTTATGTAATTCGAATGATAATTATGTGAGCCGTTGAAACTCATGTTAGACCTTTGCGCCATGACTCATAGTCTCAAGTAAAAATAGCATACGTTAGCCATTTTTTAGACCAGTAATTGAATAATAGCTGCAAATTCGAATGTAATTAAAAATAGTTTCATTAATAGCATGTTTGGCCAAGTTTCTCTATGGCCAAAAGCACTTCTTTTTTTTCAAAACTGTGGTGTTTGGCCAAGCTTACAGGGAAAAAATTGCTTTTGAGTAGAAGCAGCTACATTTTTTGAGAAGCAGAAAAGTAGTTTCTCCCTAGAAGCAATTTTCGAAAAGCGCATTTTAAAAAAATACAATTGAAAGCAATTTCTTAAAGTTTGGCCAAGCATTAATTGTTATTCAAAAATGCTTTCCAAATTGATTAACTAAATACAAACACGTTTTAACAATCAAAATAATCAACAAAGGTAAGTATAAAAATAGAAGCAGTTGTTGGTTATCATCGGCAGTTTAATACAAGTTATCTATGAACTACTCTCTCCTTTTTAATTTAAATCACACACATTATTCTTATTACTTCGTTCCAAAAAGAATAATATATTTTTATAATTTGAAAAGAATTTAATTTTAAACTTTTTTATTTAACTCATTTTATCCTTAATGAGAAATTTTTATATCCACACAAATATAATAGCCTCACAAAGCTTTTGCCGATTAAGCTTTTAGGACCATGTATTTTCAAAGTTTTTTTTCTTAAACTTTACGTCAAATCAAACTACGTCATCTAAATTGAAACGGAAAGAGTATCAAAGAGTCAAATTTAGCCCCAAGCCCCAAAACTATACAATGCACCTAACGTATCCAGACTTGGACAAGTTGAGCTAAACATAATCTTGTTTATGAAAAATTAACTTAATAGTCGTCTATTCAAACGTTTAAACTTAAAATAGTTAGTGAATGTATAATATATATAAATTATGTATAATAGGTGTTTAATCGTATATAATTATCATATAATTTATGTATACTGACTAGAAAAGTAAAAAGTGAATCAGAACCGGCTATTTAAGTACTAATCAGCCTAATTTTTTGTTCATTCATACCCGAATCATTAGGAAAAACTCTTGTATAAGACATTAGGGGTCAATAAAAAATACAAATTATTTTCCTAAAATAGAATACGTTTTATTGGTGTAAAAATAATAGGACAATTTGGCCGAGAAAAAACAATAATAACAAGGTAATTTAAAGATTTTTAATATAAAAATCTCCTTCAGTTGGTTACATTTCCCCGCCAAAAGCCGTTTATAATAGTACCAGTTAGTTTTCTTCTTCTTTCTCTTACTCTTTCTCTGTTTCTACAATGGATTTCTCCGAAATCAAGATTCTGTTCATCTTCATCTTCATTTCTTTCACATACCCAAAAACCTTAGCTCTCATTTACCCTCAAGATCTCATAACCCATGATTCTGTTTTTGATTCTTCACCATTTTCGCCATCTTTTTCGATATCTTCTGCTCCGATTTTTCCTCCTACTACAGGACCACTTGTTCCTGCTTTGTTCGTAATTGGTGATTCGTCAGTTGATTGTGGTACCAACAATTTTCTTGGAACTTTTGCTCGTGCCGATAGGCTTCCTTATGGACGTGATTTTGATACTCATCAACCTACTGGACGTTTCTGCAATGGAAGAATCCCTGTCGATTATCTTGGTAATTTTCTTTTTCAATTTCTTGAATTGGGTTTGTGAGTTTTGTGAAAAAGTTGAGAATTTTTTCAATTGGGTTATTGAGATTTGTGAAAAAGATGAGATTTTTTCAATTGGGTTACTGAGCTTTGTGAAATTGTTGACAATTTTTCTGTTGGGTTAGTGAGATTTTGGGACTGATGCTGGTTAATTGTGTGATTGAGAAAAAATGATTCGAATTTCACTGAAATGGTTTATGGGTTTTTAGCGTGTTAATTTCTTGCTTTTTATCCTCTTAAAAAAGTAAAAACTCAAAATTTTAGTACTGATTTTGTGATTACTAATATTATTTATTTTGGTGAATTGGGTGATAAATCCTTGCTAAAGTTAGTGGAGTTTTTAGGTTGTGCCAACTAATTATTTCGGAACTAGCCGTTACAGCTTCATCTACGACGCTCGACCTCGAACATTATTGACATCTCTACCTCAATTCTCGTCGACTCTTCGACTACGAATCTCGCTTCTTCCTGGTCCACCTCGACCAACGAGAATTTTTTCTTTAGTGTTATCTTAAATATTTTAGGGTAGATTTTGTCCCATACAGGTATCTTTGTGATACATTCTTGATCTTTTGAAGAAATTTTGAGTGAAGACTGCTAATTTTCCATTTTATTTATATCAGCATTGCGTTTTGGATTACCATTTGTGCCAAGTTATCTAGGGCAAGCTGGTTCAATTGAAGACATGATTCTTGGTGTTAATTATGCTTCTGCTGGTGCTGGCATTATTTTCTCAAGTGGCTCTGAATTGGTACATTTTCATTATTAAGTTGATGAGTGTAATTTTATATTAATTTTACACTAGAAGGAGGTCACTGGTTCGAGCCGTGGAACAGCCTCTTGCAGAAATACAGGGTGAGGCTGCGTACGATAGACCCTTGTGGTCCGGCCTTCCCGGATCACCCGCATAGCGGGAGCTTAGTGCAGGGTCCGGCACTTCCCCGTTTTTAAGTTGATGAGTTTAGTGCTTAGATAAGCAATACTTGTGCAGGGTCAGCATATCTCACTTGCACAGCAAATAGAGCAAGTTACTGATACTATTCAGCAATTTATAATGACTATTGGTGAAGAAGCAACAGCTGATCTGATATCAACTTCTGTGTTCTACATTTCGATTGGAACAAACGACTACATTCATTACTATCTGCGGAATGTATCTGATGTTCAATCTGTTTACTTACCCTGGAGCTTCAACCAGTTTTTGGCACAGACAATCAAACAAGAGATTAAGGTGCAGTGTTATCTTAAAACCTTCTTTTATAGTAATGAATGTAGTCCGGTGACTTTTAGATGTATTGAAAAAAAGGGCAGCCCGGTGCACTACGCTCGGGTTGACCACAAGGGTCTGTCGTATGCAGCCTTATTGAATTTCGCTGTTTTGTTGTTACAGAACTTGTACAATGCCAATGTAAGAAAGGTGGTTGTAATGGGACTGGCTCCAATAGGCTGTGCTCCTTATTACCTTTGGCTATACAATAGCAAGAATGGACAGTGTGTCGAAACCATAAACGACATGATACTCGAGTTCAACTTTGCTGTTAGATATATAGTCGCCGAACTTAATGAAGAGCTTGTTGGTGCCACTGTCATCTTCTGTGACGCGTTTGAAGGTTCAATGGACATCATTCAGAATCACGACCGTTATGGTGAGCAATCCATCCGTATGATCTATAAAGATTTATTTGACAGGACGCGCATCATATATCCGGTTCTAACGTCATTTAATCATTTCCATTACAGGTTTCAATGTAACAGATGAGGCTTGCTGTGGTTTAGGCAAATACAAAGGCTGGATCTTGTGCATTTCCCCTGAAATGGCGTGCAGTAACGCCTCGAACCATATCTGGTGGGATCAATTTCATCCGACTGATGCTGTGAACGCGATCCTTGCTGACAATGTATGGTCCGGCCTACACACACCTATGTGTTATCCAATGAACTTACAGGACATGTTAGCTCAAAGCACCAGATAGTTTGGACCTAGAGATCTCATTCTACTATCGTTAGCATTCTCATTTCTGAATATATGACCATTGTATAGTTGGTGTAGCATTCGTGTTCCATTTCCGCGATTATAACGCGGAGAGCCTTGTAAATTTCAGTATTCATTTCCAGTGACAGCACAAAAACTAGGAAATGCAGCTGTGATATGTCTGCAATGCATTGGCGAAGCTACACTATGGTAAGGCCTTCGTAGAAAATTACACTGCGTACATAGGTAAAATATTACTCCCTCCGTTTAAGTTTATGTGAACCTATTTCCTTTTTGGTCTATTCCAAAAAGAATGACCCCTTTCTAAATTTGAAAATAATTTTGATTAAATTTACAATTCTACCCTTAATGAGAAGTTTTTATAATCACACAAATACTCTAGACACCTTTTTGAAGTGTTAAGGACCACAAATTCCAAAAGTCTTCATTTTTTATTAAACTTCGTGTCCAGTCAAACAGATTCACATAAATTGGAACGGAGGGAGTAGGTTTTAGAGCCCGAGCAACATAGACTAGAAGTGTTGTATACTTCAGCTCAGGGGCGGATGTAGCATATACTCGGCAGGTTAATTGAACTCATAACTTTAAAAATATAATGGATTTAATGCTAAAAAGATTAAAAGTTAAACCCATAAGGTTTAAATCCTGAATCCGCCTCTGTTTCAGCTAGAGAAATTTCTCAACTTACCTGAGAAAAAGGCCTATAAACCAATAGGTGCAAACATATAAAAAAAAATGAATCTAACTTCTTAGCATGAATTTATCATAGTAAGAGAGTCAAATTCAGCCCAAAACATTATAATTCATCCAACTTATCTTAGGGGTGGGCATTCGATAATTCAGTTCGATATTTAAGAATTTCGGTTCGGTATTTGGGTATTCGGTTTATCAATTGTGTATACCAAATACCATACCAAAATATTTCGGTACGGTTCGGTATTTCTTATTTTGGTTTGGTACGGTTCGATTTAAACCAAACCTATGTTACGAGGCTTCTGCTTATTCAAATCTATAGCTCTTCGACTTTTGAAACCAATACAGCTTGTATTAAACTGAAAATGGTCAGTGTTTGTTAAATGGTCTTTATCGAAATAATGTTAGTTAAATATTCAAATTGAAATAGAAGTAATTATCTCACTTTTTAATTTAAAGTTTGCAAAATAAGTCATCGAAAAGGAAACATTTTCTATTGATTCTAAATATTTTTCTACTCATAGTTTAAGATATCAATTTTACTTTTTTTGTTATATTAGTAGTAATACGAAAAATATTAAATTAATAGGTGTTTTGGACTTTTGGGGTGTGGGCTTAAGGTTATTGGGCTAAAAAATAAAATAAAAAAGTTGGGCTTGGACTACATTATTTCGGTATACCGAAATACCAAAATTTCAGTACCGTATACCGAACCGAATTACCGAAATTTCCGTACCGAAATACCGAAAAAATGAAACCGTAATACCAAATTAATTCGGTTCGGTTCGGTTCGGAATTCGATTTTTCGGATTTTATGCCCACCCCTAACCTATCTAGACTTAGAGCTCGTTCAGACATAAGAAATTTTTCCTTTTTTTCAAAAAAAAATTTGAAAGCAATATTTTGCTATCAAAATCTTAGAATTTTTCAAATCTCAATAGTTGCAACATATGTTGAAAAAAAAGACATCCAAACATGTTACAAAAATTATAATCAAACACAACTTCATCTTCAATTTAAATTTTAGTGGAATTCCAAATTTAAATTCTTTTTTCTTTTTTTGGAATTCATGTCCAAATGCCTACTTAGACACCGGAATAATTTTTGTTGGGCTAAGAACATTTTAAATGATGTCCAGTAATCCAAATTGATCCACACGAGTCCTTTACCAACTTGTTTGGAATAGGGGCGTAGTTTTTGTTGTAATTATAGAAATTATAAGAAACCGAAAATTTTGGTTGATTTTGATTTTTGACTGTTTGAATTATAACATGTTTAACTTAAATTGATCTTACTCATCTTGATCAATGATAATTGAGTTATGATTTATTCATCAACTCTACTAGTTTGACCTATCTAAATCTAACTCAACCCTCTGGTTTGACGACATTCGAAAATTTACGAGCACCAGATGTTTACACCATACCATATTTATTATGTTAAGTAATAAATTAAGTAAAAATATGTTTAATTAAATATTGTTTAATGATAATCATATTTTTGAAGATATATGTTATGTATTTATTGGATTGATGTAAACAATCGGTACGAATAAGAAAGAAAATTTGATTTAGATTTTGACAGGTTGAGTTTGTACCAGCGGCGGATCCAAATTCTTTATCAAGGGGTGTCAAAATATAAACAATTAGATACATCGAAAAGTCAAGGGGAATCAACGTACCATAAACATACATAAAATAAAAATAATCTATCTAACGATATAGTATAATTTTTCGCCGAAATGGTGTCGCTTCACGCCCTTTGATTCAATATGGCTCCGCCATTGGTTTGCACTAAGGTTGTCCAACGGGACGGGACGTCCCGTCTCGGTCCCATCCAGTGTCTCGTCCCGTCCCACTTAATCTAATCGGGATGGGGCCATGTTACGCGGGACACGGGAAGGCCATTTCGTCCTGTTTGTCCCGTCCCGTTTCGTCCCGTCCCGTCCCGCCTGTCCCGTTCTGTCTCATTCTGTTCCGCCTATCCCACGTGATTTTAGTACGATAAGTTATAGATAAGTTACAACGAAGTTATATAGGAGCTTACAAATATTAGTATGATAAGAGGTCTAGTTCAAACATAACTCTTCCTAGAAGGTGGCTACGTAGATTAGGTGCTCTTCAAAAGAATTATATTTGTATGTTGGGTTTGAAAGTACTATTAATAAAATAAAAGACTCTAAGCGTTAAATTTTTTTTGATGAATTGTCTTACACTCTCACTTAGTTACTTAATGGCTTGAAATTATATTTAACAAATTATAACTCTATTATAAATTTATGATTACTAGAATATTTTATTATAAGTCTTTTGTTTTAATATTTTATAATTCTTTACTTAGTTTTCTAATTTCGGTTTAACTTTTAAGTTTATTAAATAAGTCAAAAAACTAGCCGTTGCAAACTTTAAAAACTTATTCATTATCAAAAAATAGTCGTTGCCAAACTTAATGCTTAAATAAATAAAAATTTTAAAAGGGTACTTTTTGTCCCGCGGTCCCGTCCCGTCCCATCTCGTTTGTTAGCTCTTGTCCCGTTCCGTCCCGTTGGACAGCCATAGTTTGCACCCAATCTATTCGGATCTATGATAGTGGAGCTTTGACTTATTTATCGATTCAATTCATGTTGACTCATCCAAATCGTTGACATCTTATAAACCAACCAAGAAAAACAGAAGAAATTAAAAAGATTCTGCTGTTTTCTTCAGCTTGAAACTAGTTACAAATTTGAACATACAAATAAATAAATAAATATAAAAATATAAATTATAAAGCTGAGAAAGAGAGACAATGTCTGACTCAAAGCCACCCTCAACGGTCTATGGCCAGTGAACCGACAAGTGCGCGCGCGCGTCATCTTTTTAAGCTTCAAAATATGCCAAGAAAAAAGCATATGGGCTTGTATTTTTCTTATTTATACCAAATCATACAAATTTAATATAATCAAATAATAAATTAACAAGAAAATATGTATCATTTAAATATAATTTGGTGATAATTATAATTTTAAAGACGATCATGTATTTATTAATTTGATGTAAATAGGACATATCCTTATATGTAAGTAGTGATGACAAAAATGGATAAAAAAACAGTTATCCCTCCAGATTATACACTTACAATAGATTGAATAATGAACTTTTTAAAAATAGATTTAATATGAATCATATCTATGTTTTTCACCTAAAAATTGGATAACCAACAGATAACCGATATGTTTAACGGTTACATTTGTAAAGACTTACATTGTAGGTTCTTCCAGTTTGGGAGACTAATAATTCTTCCAAAAGTGATTATATTCAAGAAGACATGGATAATATGAATATATTTATTATTATCCGTCGATTAACCGATTTTGTCTCAGTATTAAATATAAATTAGGTCGAATATATAACCCGTTTTTGTATGAACCTTTTTTCAAACCCTTAATATCCGATCTGACCTACCCGTCTACCATCCTACATGTAAGGAATGACATTGGATAAAATTTCAATGCAATATTATTTAGTTCTATGATGTATAATTCAATATAACATGGATACGCATCTCAATTTCTTTAATTATTAAATATCTTTTAAAGTAAGATTTCTACTTAATGTTTGGGGACAATAATTAAGGCTTTTGAGTTACTTAATAAGATGCATGATTCAATGTTTCAACACACTGATTCAATGTTTGGTAAAGAAAGGAGACAAAAGACCGTGGATACATCATTAAGTTAAACATAAACTAAACTATAATTCAGAACTTTAATTATACGAGTAGTACTATTCTTTTCCTTGTTGGATATCTGATAAATACATTCAAAGTACTTTATTAAAATTATTGTACATTTTTATTGTACTTCAGATCTAATCAATTTATTGTTTGGCTGAACCTTTAAATTAAAGATATTTCTGCTTCTAGTTATGGCTTCTTGTAGCTTAGAGTTGCAAGAATTCAGTATTAAAAGAAAATGTTGTATATGTTATGAGTTGTTTCGATTTTCTTACCGTATTTGGTTTTATTATTTCTCGAATAAAAGGACAATATATTTATCATAATTAATTTTCCTTTTTGTAGAAGGAATTTATAATTCTTCTCATGTTTGGCTAGTCCTTTTTCTTGTGGAAAAATATTTGGACTTTTATAAATTAAGCATCCTTCCTTTTCATTCAGTAGCACATCCACAATGTAGCTATATGAGATTTGAGAGTCGTGTTTTTGGGGAGAACTTTATGGGACAAGTGTTAGTGTGCACTTGTGCTTGCCTTTTCGTGAGGTTGTTCTCTTGATATTTCGTACTCTCTTTTTTATATAGTGGATTGCTCATCACCGCCGTGGACGTAGGTCAATTGACCGAACAACGTTAAATGTTTGTGTCCCTTTTGGTATACTTCTCTTTTATTGTTGGATTTATCATCGTTCAAGGTTTTCTTTACGCTCCCGCATGACAACAGATTTTTTTCGAACCTAACAATAAATTTAGGTAATTTATATAGCAATAACAACAACAACAACATACTAGTGTATTCTCACAAACGACGTCTGGGAAGATAGAGAGGTTACTTCCTACATAGACATTTGGGTCGATCAAAGCCGATAAAAACAAGAAAAATAATAGTGAAGAAGCCACATTAAAAAGGATAGAGACAACAATAGTCCCAACAACAAAATAACAAAGCAACAAGATAAGCGAAGCAAATTAAAGAAAACAACAAGTAGTAATAGAAATTAAAGAATAAGGTAATAATAATAATAATAATAATAATAATAATAATAATAATAATAATAATAATAATATAGCAAATAAGGAACAAATATGGTGTCCCAAAAACAAAACAAAAAAAGCTTTCACAAATTACCCAGTTTTTACTGTTTTACTTTTGTTGTAGCAATTGAAAGGAGAGTAAAAAGTAAAAAATCTTCGAGTAAAGCATTTCTTCTTGAAGACAGGAATTAGCAGTAATTGTTAATTTTCAAGAGAGATTTTCTGGATATGTAATGCTAATTTGGAACCTACTCCTGGTACCACGGTGTTTACAATGTCACTCCAATATTTGGTACTTTTCTTTTTCTTTTTTTCTTTTATTTTGTGCACAATAAACTAATTTAAAATAAAAAGTTCAATTAACAAGCTTCTATTTTAAAAATTTCTAGAAATATATTAAATTTTGATTTTGCACAATTCTGTCAAAGAAGTGAAACAATTTTCCTAGAGAAGGACTTATCAATTGTAGCCCAAATATATAGAAGATAGACTACAATATATAGTATTTAGTTTCTCAAAATAATAATTTAGATATTTTTTCGTACCGGCTAATATTAAAACCAACTTTATGACATTCTTTATAATAATATGACTTAATAACCGTAAAGTGAAGGTAAATAACAACAATTCACCCCAATTAAATTACACTAATCGTGATCAATAAATTAGGTGAAAAATCATAATATCTCGATTCAAATCCCAACAAAAACTAAAATTACGTAGGTAATTTTTCTTTCATCCGCTTAAGGATTTTTGGATAGAATTACTCAATACATGTGTTGGTAGGAGGTAGCGAATTCAAGATACTAGCAAATGACACGAACATCATCGTCATAAAAAATAATTACTTTTATCTCAATTAATAAAACAATCCAGTAGAGTTTTGGAGATATGCGGGTAGAGCAGGCTTGGAGTGGCTGACTGGATTGTTTAATGTTATCTTCAAGACAAACTAGATGCCTAATGAGTGGCGGTGGAGCATAATGGTTCTGGTGTACAAGAATAAAGGGGATATTCAGAATTGTAACAACTATAGGGGAATCAAGTTACAAAGTCATACCATGAAAGTTTGGGAGAGGGTGGTGGAAGGGAGGATAAGGAGGGCGGTGTCTATATCATAAAATCAGTTCGGGTTAATGCCGGGTCGTTCTACTACGGAAGCTATCCACCTTATCAGGAGGTTGGTGGAACTATACAGGGATAGGAAGAGAGATTTGCATATGATGCTTATTGACCTAGCGAAGGCATATGACAAGGTACCTAGGGACGTCCTTTGGAGGTGTCTGGAGGTGAAATGTGTACCGGTGGCTTACATTAGGGCGATAAAGGATATGTATGATGGAGCTATGACTCGGGTTAGGACTGTTGGAGGTGACTCAGAGCCTTTTCCGGTGGTTATGGGGTTACACCAAGGATCTGCACTCAGCCTGTTCTTATTTGCTCTGGCGATGGACGCACTGACACATCATATCCAAGGAGAGGTGACATGGTGTATGTTGTTCGCTGATGATAGAGTTCTGATTGATGAGACGCGAGGCGGCGTTAATGGGAGACTGGAGATATGGAGGCAGACCCTAGAGTCTAAAGGTTTCAAGTTGAGTAGGACTAAGACGGAATATGTGAAATGTAAGTTCATCAACGTGGCGGAGGAAGCGGATGCGGAAGTCACGCTTGACACAGGTCATCTTTAAGAGAGAAAGTTTTAAGTACTTAGGGTCAATTATCTAGGGAGATGAGGAGATCGGCGGGGGATGTTACACACCGTATTAGGGTGGGGTGGATGAAATAGAGGTTAGCGTTTGGAGTCCTGTGGGACAAGAAGGTGCCACCGAAACTCAAAGGTAAGTTCTATAGAGCGGTGGTTAGACCGGCCATGTTGTATGGAGCTGAGTGTTGTCCAGTCAAGAATTCACATATCCAGAGATGAAAGTAGCATAAATGAGGATGTTGAGATCGATGTGTAGGCGCACTAGGCTGGATAAGATTCGGAATAAAGATATTCGGGAGAGGGTGGGCATGGCTCCCGTGGACGACAAGATGCGGGAAGCGCGACTTAGATGGTTTGAACACGTGCGGAGGAGAAACCTAGATGCATCGGTTATGAGGTATGAGCGGTTGACTTTGGCAGGTATGAGAAGAGGCAGAGTGTGGCCTAAGAAGTATTGGGGCGAGGTAATTAGGCAGGACATGTCAGCTTCAGATTTTCGAGGACATGACTCTTGATAGGAAGAGGTGGAGGTCGAGCATTAGGGTGGTAGGCTAGGCGGTAGTCAAGAGTTCTTCCCTCTTTGTACCAGTTAGTCTGATAGAGTTTTGTTAGGTATGTCAGTGGTCTATGTTGTGTTCACATTGTTGGTTTGCATAGTTTCGTGTTATTGTCCTTTCACTCATTTATTGTTGTTATTTTCTTTCTGACATCTTTTGTTGTTACATATCTTTCTTCTTGTTTCTTTTATGATAACGTCTCTACCCTTTTCGAGGTAGGGGTAAAGTCTGTGTATACTTCACTTTCCCAAACTCCACTAGTGAGATTTTAGTGGTATGTTGTTGTTGTTGTTTGTAATAAACCAACTAATCTCAATTCTAACTAATTATAGCAACAATATCAAATTTTATGTCCATTACGCTTTATTTGGGTTCAATTTTTAAGTTAAAAAAATTTCTAAGGTTTTTAATTAAGAAAATGATTGAGATAAAATCTTCTTAGTTCATTCATACACAATTTATCAGGGGAAAAAATTCCTTCGTATTTTTTAAGCCAAAGTTTGAGTGACACTGACACGTGGATAAATATTGAAGTAATATTATACTAAGTTGAAATAAAGCTAAACATTGAATAAAGTTATAAATTGAAATGCTTTTATGAGTCATATAGTCAAAAGCAAATTGCTAAGGCAACGGCTATAATTCCGCTTATTCCACTCTTCACCTTCTCTTTCTCCCTCATCGACATTTCTACCGGAAAACTTCAAAAAGCCGGCGAATAAACCGGATACAACTTTGAGTTTTCCGATATCCAATTCCGGGAAATGCAGGGAGGATAATAATTATTATTATTATACAAAAAAAAAAATTAAAAATCCTTCCATGCCATGTAAGTAATTATATAAGCTTTTCTTCATTGACCATTTTGCCTTTTGATTCTTTCTACTGATAAAGAATCCACTCTATTGTTGGGGAAAAAAAGTTAGCCCCAGTGCCCCCCCCCCCCCCCTCCCCAATTTTTCTCACTTCTCACATTCTTGAAAATTTTCCCAAAAAAGATTGAACCTTTGAAGATTTATTCAGCTTCTTGATCTTCAAGCTTAGTATTTCTAAGGTGATTTGGATCAATTTCAAATTGGGCATTTCCTATTTAACAGTTTAGGTTATGCTCTTTTTGTGTTTCTGAAAGATAATAAGAAAGTTTGAGTCTTTATTGGGTTTTTGAATTTTATCTCTTTTTTGTGTATCCTTAGTTAAAGGTTGAGTCTTTTGGTAAAAGGGGTTCAAATTTCTTGCATTTTGTACACTGTTGATGCCTTGTTTAGGATTTTGAACAATTACATAGTCATCAAGGAGAAAAAGGGGCTAGTTTTGTAAAGCCTTTGTTTTATAATCCTCACAATGTCTGCTGTGGATGTGGCTTTGAGTCCGGTTCAAGATGAGTCTGTCCGGTCTACGAGACATATCTATGGCCCTTTGGCTCTTTGCACGAATGAATCGATTGTAATATACATTACTGTGGCTGGTTCTGTGATTCCAATGCGCGTGTTGGAATCTGATTCGATTGGTGAAGTGAAACTTAAGATCCAAACATGTAAAGGTTTTGTGGTTAAGATGCAGAAGCTAGTTTTTGGAGGTCGAGAGCTGGCGAGAAATGAATCTTTGGTTAAGGACTATGGAGTTAGTAATGGGAATGTTTTGCATTTGGTACTGAAGATATCTGATCTTCTTGTTATCACTGTTAGGACTACTTGTGGCAAGGAATTTGAATTTCCTGTTGATAGGCATCAAGATATCGGGTATCTAAAGCGTACCATATTGAAGAAAGGCAAAGATTTTGGTGAGGAACTTAAGGTTCATGAGCTTTTCTGTAATGGTGAGAAGCTTGAGGATAAGAAGCTCATTGATGATGTTACTGCTGATGCTGTGATTCACTTGTTTGTTCAGAAATTTGCAAAGGTTCGAGCTAAGCATGTCGAGAGGGACGTCCAATTCTTGGAACCTATTGTTGTTAATCCAAATATAGAACTGCCTGCATCTATTTGTGACATGATCAGCTCTACGTGTGACGGGTTGACAAAAGGAAATAGACCGATCAGATCGTCTGAAGGGAGTGGGGGGACTTACTTTATGCAAGATGGATCTGGCAACAAGTATGTTGCTATTTTTAAGCCTGTAGACGAGGAACCTCTTGCTGTGAATAACCCGCAAGGACTACCTTTATCTACTAATGGTGAAGGGTTGAAAAGGGGAACCCGAGTAGGAGAAGGTGCATTTAGGGAAGTTGCAGCTTTTCTACTGGATCATCCGAGGAAGAGGGGACACCGATCATTATCCAATGGTGAGATTGGATTTTCTGGTGTGCCTCCAACTGCTATGGTTCAGTGTTTGCACAATGGATTTCATCATCCTAATGGATTTGAGTGGTCGTCAGAGTACATTAAATTTGGTTCACTGCAGTTGTTTATGAAGAATGAAGGAAATTGTGAGGATAGGGGTCCTGGGGAATTTCCTGTGGAGGAAGTTCATAAGATTACTGTGTTTGATATAAGAACAGCAAATGCAGATAGGCATGCTGGGAATATTCTTGTGAGCAGAGAAGGAGAAAAAGGGCGAATCGTGCTTACTCCAATTGACCATGGCTACTGCTTGCCTGAGAATGTAAGTGATGATTTCATTAGTCCTTATAAATGCTGTTTGACAAATTAGAGGTTAAGCAATGCTTTCGAACTTATGACTGCTTTCTTGACTCATAAGTGTACAAATGCATAACTCCATTTCTCTTTTTTTTTTCCCTGTGTTTTTCCAGCCTAGCGAATACTTCTAATGTTTTGGTCATGTGTAATTGATTGTTCTGGTCTGGAATATTTTGGGGCCTAGCTTTGATACCAAAGAATTTGTCCTCAGCCTGCCTGCGCATTACTTGTAATGAGTCAGGATACTAAGAAAAGTATGCTTACCCTGTTGACGAGCTTAATAATTGCTCGATATAGTTGTAACGCCCCAGACTTTAGACGGAGTCCCACATCGGCAAAACACAAGAGAGATGATGGCTATATAAGTTAACAAGCCTTAAACCCTAGTTACGCGTTTTAAACCCGTGAGGGCCCAAGCCCAGAGCGGATAATATCACTAGCGGTCTGGGCTGGGCTAATACAATAATGTACTAGGGATAGGGATGGTTTTATTGGATATCGCCTCTCCTACCTTTAGGTCTCGTTCCCACCTCCAAATACATAGAAGTCTTTGAAATCAAAATTTGATGTTACTTTTTGACGCATTAAGTTGCACTTTCATTTTGGTATATTAGGATATGTGATATTAAGTAATGCCTGTACTAAGAAAAGTATCCTTACCCTGTTGATGAGCTTAATAATTGCTCGATATAATGTACTAGGGATAGGGCCGGTTTAACTGGTTATCGCCTCTCCTACCTTTAGTTCTCGTTCAAACAACAACAACAACAAACCCAATATGATCCCAACAGGTGGGGTCTGGGGAGGGTAGTCTGTACGCAGACCTTACCCCTACCTAATGCAGGTAGAGAGGTTGTTTCCAATAGAACCTTTAGGTCTCGTTCCCACTTCCAAATACATAGAAGTCTTTGTAATCAACATTTGATGTTACTTTTTGACGCATTAAGTATCACTTTATTTTGGTATCTTAAGATCTGTAATATTGCGATATCTGTGTCATACTCGTGATTCATCATGTCCTCTATTGGTTTGATAGCTTTTATACTAAGGGAACATTTACTTGCATTCGACGAGTTGTTCGAAGTAAGTGAAGTTTCGTGTGCTAATGTATACGCCATCTTCACTCACAATTTTGTGTTCTGCAGTTCGAGGATTGCACCTTTGATTGGCTCTACTGGCCACAAGCCCGTCAGCCTTACTCTCAAGAAACTATTGAGTACATTAAATACCTGGACGCTGAACAAGACATTGACCTTCTTAAGTTTTACGGACTGGATTTGTCTGTTGAATGTGCTCGTACTCTTCGCATCTCAACCATGCTTCTGAAGAAAGGGGTAGAGAGAGGACTTACACCCTTTGACATAGGAAGCATAATGTGCAGGGAAACCTTGAACAAGGAATCTGTTATCGAGGAAATTGTTCGTGATGCTCAAGATTCTATGCTTCCCGGCATGACTGAAGCTGCATTTCTTGAAACTGTATCGAAGCTCATGGATATCATGCTTGAGAAGCTCAAAATATAAATCTTACCACGGATTGTAAGTATGTATCTGTTGTATGTATATAGCATTCAGTCCATATATATAAGAATGGACTGAATGGAGAGATAGTGAAGGTGGATGACTGACTTTGTCGTCTATGGTCAGAAACCTTTTCCCTCAACTTCTGCACATTACCAATTTGATGGCTTTCCAATTATGGATCAGAAGTTGCAATATGCAATAAATAATAAATAAAAATAAACTGTTACTCTATAAACAGTTGTCTTTGTATCCTTTCTCGACGAGTAAAGTGATGCTGACTTATTTGAATAAGGCAACTTGTAACACAAATTTCTTACCTGTTTTGAAATTTTATGTATTACTAAAGGTTCAAAGAAAGCCAGTGAAAAGATTAAAAAGAGATTTATACAATACAATTGGTGTCTGGATTATAGTTTACTTAGTTTTCTGTGCTGCAATTCCTTATATTCTTTGAGGGATAGATAGAAATGGCAGCCCCGTGTTTACGCAGGGTTCGGGGAAGGGCCGCACCCCAAGGGGCTGCGATGTAGGCAACCTACATCTACGGCTCGAACCTGTGACCTATAGGTCATGCAAAGACAACTTTACTGTTATTCCAAGGCCCCCCTTCATAAAAAACTGATCACATTGGCTGTCGTCACGGCTTTTCGAATATCAACCATAGAGTACATGTATACTAATACAATATCTAAATCAGGATGTGGTTTCCTTGAAATCTTCATAAAACAGCAAGTTTGTTATACTTAACTTGATGTTATCATACCCAATTTTCCAATCTCATTATATTAGACTTTGCTATTTACTATGAATAGTTACATTTTTCGTCTTATGTACGAATAAATTTCATGGTCCGATCAGTGGCAGAGCCATACTGCTTGACACCCCACTATATTGGTAGATAATTTTTTTTAATGTATATTTACTATAACTTGATTCCTCTTAAGTTTTCGACATATCTAATTATTTATATTTTGATACCTCTTGATAAAAATTACGACTCCACCACTGTGTCCGGTTGTACCAATTATCTCTCACCTTTGATTTGTATGCTTTGGATTTAAAATGAGTCAAAAAGTTTTAGCTATAAACAATGTTTCTATTTGTAACAAACAATGTTATACTAGAAAAAGAAAAATTCCTATATAAGGCGATATACCACCATTTCAGGTTAAAGCAATGTTTTCTGTTTCATTACTTTGGTTAGATAAACATTTAGAGTATAAACATTTACTAGGGGCATATCTAGAGTATAGTGTATGGGTTCTCGGGAATCCAGTAACTTTTGTGTAGACCTTATATTTTTATTAAAATATTTACTAAATATTTATAAATATTTAATTGGAAGCCCAATTATTATGGTATATTAATTTGAGATTGCGACAGGAACCCATAAACTTCAAATTATATATTCGCCTCTGACTTTTACTGTTGTTGATATATGTTGCAATAAAACAGTGCCTCAATCTCCAAACATGCTTCACAATCAACTAAGTGGATGTTTGGACATAAGAATTGTAAAATTCCGGAATTTTTTTTTCAAGAAAATGGTATTTGAAAGTTAGAGTTGTGTTTGAACATGAATACAATACGGATGTTTTGAATTTTTGTGATTGATTTGAAGTGAGAATTTTAGAAAATAACCTTTTGGAGTTTTTCAAATTTTTGAGAAATTCTGAAATTCATCTTTTAGTAAAAATTGAATTTTCTTTTGAAAACAAAGTGAAAATTTTTGTATGGCCAAACGATCCTTTAGAAGGGGAAAAAAAAAAGAAACATCGCAAATCGTCTATTCCTGGTGCATCCCAAGATTTCCCTTCCTTGCTTTCCCTCAAATTGATGAATTGAACCTCCTCTAATGGTTAATGTAGAGGAAACCTACCACTAATTTTCGAAGCGAGGTCTGAGGAGCATAGGCAGACCCAGAATTTTATCTGAGGGGCACAGTATTTTGCTCAATCAATGTTTCTAAAGGTTTTTAGTGTTCAAGGTGTCACGTGCTTTAAATTAACTATTTTCAAGGTATATACATATACATATACAAAAAATTTGCCGAAATTTACGGGGTCCGGTAACCCCTTATTGCAACATGTAGGTCTGCCTCTGTTAAGAAGAGTAGTATGTACGTAACCTTATTCTTATCTTTTGCAAGTAAGAAGACTGTATCACATAGACCATCGGCACAAAAAATAAGCATGCATAATGTTTTAGGGGTCGTTCGGTTGGAATACGATTTTATACCGGTATAAGTTATGCCGGTATAAGTTATATCGGGATAAGTTATGCTGGGATTAGTTATGCTGGGATTGTTATTTATTCATTATTCGGTATGTTGTATTAAGAATGACAATTGCATAATTTCTAAGAAGAAGGTATAAGTTATACCGGTGCTAATTATACCATTTTCTATAAGGTATAAGTTATCCCAGTGTTAAAATTAATACTAGGATAACTTATACCCGGTTTGCTAACCAAACATTGTATTAAGATAGTATTAAATTTTTATACCACCCTTATACATTCTTATACCTCGTACCAAACGACCCCTTGCTGATTTAGTTGCACTAAAACAATGCTCTATCATACTTTAACTCCACTTCCATCCTACTTTGGAAGGGGAGCCTTGAGCACCAGTAAAGTGTTCTCAATGTTATCACTTATATATCGTGGGTTCGAGTCATGAAAGCGGTCACTAATGTTTACGTTAGTAATAAGTTATCTATATCACATCTTTTGAGTTATGACCTTTCTACGAACTCTGCATAAATACGAAATATTTTGTGCACCAAACTACCTTTTTTCCTCGTATAATGTTTGAATTTATCAGAAAAAATTTTTGTGTGCGCGCGCCCCCTAGTGGAGTCCAATTATGGACTCATCCCTCTTAAAAAAAAAAGTCTGGAAACAAAAAAAAGAACCACCCCAACCAAACTCTTTTCCCGGTTCTCAATTCTTTTATAGCAAAAAGAAGCGACAAAAAGAACCGAAATTACGCTAACCAAATTGCAAAAAAGTCTCCATTTTCACACTGTCCACAGACACTCTTTTATCACTTTCTTGAATCCTCTCTCTCTCTCTCTCACACACACACACACTCACTCTCTTTCTTTCTTGTCTTCAAGCACCGAGTCCAAAAAACAGTATCTCTGTCTTTCTCTCTAAACACACAAAAATAAAAAAGTTTTCAACTTTAGCCACATTTCAAGATTCAGAAAATGGTTAAGTCTCGTAAACCTCCAAGTGGACGTACAAACTTAGCTTCATGCATTGTCGCCACCATTTTCTTAATCTTCATCCTCATTGTAATTCTCATCGTTTACTTCACTGTTTTCAAACCAAAAGATCCCGTTATCACCGTTAACTCTATTCAGCTTCCCACTTTCTCTACTTCTAACGGCACCGTTAACTTCACGTTTTCTCAGTACGTTTCTATAGAGAACCCGAATCATGATGTGTTTACTCACTACGACAGTTCACTTCAGCTCCTTTATTCGGGTAATCAAGTCGGGTTTATGTTCGTACCCGCTGGAAAGATTAACTCGGGTCGGACTGAGTATATGGCTGCTACATTTTCTGTGAAGTCTTTTCCTTTAGCAGTGAATGGGATGCCAGAGAGTGTGGGACCTACTGTTACTGATGGGTTGAATGGGTTTCGGGTCGGACCCAGTTTGGAGGTGGAATCCAGGATTGAAATGGCGGGTCGGGTCAGAGTGCTTCATTTCTTTACTCATCATGTGGAGACTAAAGCTGAATGTAGAGTGGCTATTTCTGTAAGTGATGGATCTGTTACAGCTTTCCACTGTTAGACAATTTTCTTCTTTTCTAGTTTTATTTTTTCTTTTAAATTTCTCTTTTTGTATTTTGCTGATGAATTTTCAGAGGAACTGTAAAAAAGTGTTGTATAATTTAATTTTATTTTCCACTTGTGTTTAATGCACACTTTTGGGGCCCGACTAATTTTGATTCGCGCTTACAAAAACTTATTTTGTGGTAAAACATTTCTTATTAGAGGCTTCATGTGGTTTAGCAAAAAACTGTTTTAGTTAAATGGGTAAAATATTATTTGTTTTATTGTTGAAACTATTTTTTCTATTTGCTTGGCAACATGTGAGTCATGGCTTCTTTGATCTAGTCAAACCTAAGAAAATACCCCACGCATCTAACCAGCTCGCGTGGTTCACCCTGAACCGGCAGGAAGAAGAAGCACACCCGGGGTGAACAAGGCCGAGCAACCTTCAAAGGTTGCTCCAATTGCCTTTTTCTCAAGTAGCCGCCTACCACACCACTTAAATTAAAAACAAACAATGAATATATAATATATGCATAATTCATGTATTATATGTGTATAATTATATGTAATAAGTGTATAATTTATGTATATGACTAAAAAGATTAAACAATTAATATGACCAATTATTCGGGTAAAAATCCCATCTTTAATGGAGTATTTGAGTGTTATGTTTCAATTATTATTTCATTTAAATAATTTTGGGATCATAAATAAGCAGAATAAAATAATTTGCAGAATCTATAAGCAAAAATCAAGATCTACTTGCTCTTATAATGGATTGGTATAGTAGTAAAAAGAGAAGCGGTATGAGCTTGCAATGACTAACGTCTGTTTCTTAATTGAATTTATATGCAGAAGAACAAACCTCCTATAGTATTTTATATATTTAGAAGTCAATTTTCCAAAACAGAAGTTGAAAACATGACCCCGTCTGGCCATAGAATTTGTCAAAATATATATATTTATTTATTTGGTAAATATATATTTGTTCATAAATTTTATCTATATTTTAAAATTTCCAAAACCCAAATCTCAAAATCAGCTCAAGAGTTGGTTTTGGTCCAAAATATTACTTATTACATTTTTTAAAAGTTGTCTCAACTTTTTGTATTTTATAATAACAATGATGTTTCGTCTTCTCACTCATATTATTATGTAATATGTAATTTATTATAAAAAATTATAATTTTATACCAAATTTATTTATGTTCAAAACTATAGTTTGCGATAATATAATGAATGTTATTGATGAAAGTACTGTTGGGTATTTGTGATAGTTTTTAGGACTTGTGAGTATAAGTGATGTTCGTGCTTTTTCAAAAAAAAGTGAAATATATTTTGAAAACTGATATCCAAATAAATTCTTATCTTCAAGCCAAACTTCGATCAAATCATATTTTTCAGAACAAATTTAGTAATTTATGGACGAACGAACAACATTAGCTGGAAAGTATATTCTTTCTTGCTTTTCCTAAAGTTAATGATTGGCAAGATTGCAAAAGGAAAACGCTTTTTTAAGTAGTGCCAATGTATAACACACTAAGCAACTAAGAAGTCGGACAAGTTAATTTGGGTGAAGTTTGATGTGAAACTGAAAATATATTTGGACACGAATATTAGGTCAAGTTTTGACATGTTAAAAAGTTCTCCTTCTTCTCCTTTTCTCCCGCTAAAATGTTCCAAATAGTCATGATTTGGCCAAAAGATGACGTAAGCTATATTTGGGATTTGAAGTTCTGGTTTTCAAAATCTCCCCAAAACTATATTAATTCTATGAACAAATACATATTTGAATATATAACTTTTTTGAATAAATGCTTCAAAAACTTATGGCCAAATGAATACCTAGTATTGAGAGGAGTAGTGAGAAGGTTTGGATTTCTTTGTAATTAATCCAAGGTTTCGAATTCAAATCTTGAGACCGTAAAATATTTGAGAAGGAAGGCTTATGTGACTCAAATCCAACTTAATTAGACTATTAGTTTTCAAAGGCCAAACGTACTTTTTTTGTCAAAAGTATTTTTAGCCAAAAATTGAGATGTTTGGATAAGCTTTTAGATGGAAAAAAGTGATTTTGACGAGTAGCAGAAGTAGTTTTTGAGAAGCAGAAAAAAATAATTTTTCTCCAAATGCACTTTTGAGAAAAATACACTTAGAAACAGTTTTCAAAAACTTGGTCAAACACTAATTATTGCTCAAAAATATCTTTATTTTAAATTAATTAGTCAAACACAAACTGCTTTTCACTAAAAGTATTTTTTTTGTAAAATAAGCTAATTTTAGAAGTTTGGTCAAACACGCTATTTAATCTCTAAAATAAAATGGCCAGTGATTTGATAAGGAAGTGGGCCCAGAGACAGAGCTCGTGTCTCCAGAGACCGAGTAGTGGAAACTGGCTAGCGGGTACAAGCCGCACAGGAAATAAGGACATACAGCAAAAATGGGGCCAATCTTCAAACAAAGTGACATTATTGGCGAAGTCCTTTCTGCAACACTTTGTAGGCGTTTGGACATAAGAATTATAAAATTTAAAAAATGGCGAAAATATATTTCAAGTGAAAATGATATTTGAAATTTAGAGTTGTATTTTGACATAAATTTTATTTTAAGCTATTTTTTAAATTTTATGAGTGATTTGAGTAAAAAAATTTAAAAATTATCTTTTGAAAATTTTCCAAAATACATCTTCGAGTGAAAATTAAAATTTTTATGAACAATAATAATTTCTAAAAATAGTGAAATATTTTTTAAAAAGAAAAATATTTCATGTCCAAACGGGCTCTTTCAGTTCATTTTCCATGTGGGGTTAGGTTCCTTGGGATTGGAGTTTGTAAGGAACATCTTTTTCATGTGCACTGTATTTGAGTAGAAATGGATCTAAGAGTAAAAATAATTGAGACTGTCTATTTAAGGGCGCATGTCTTAAAAACAGCAAAGAACAACAGGCTAAGAATGATTCTTTATTGTTAAAATTATTTCCGTTATACTATTCAATCAAAAAAAACCCTACCGATTTACTATCCAAACAAATATATTCCTAACTTGACGGACTTGACACATGGCACTCATCCAAGGCTTTCGGTTTATCCAGTCTTAGATGAGATGCAACCCGCCCCATTCACAAACCCTAACCGGCCAAGAAATTCCTCGTCGAACTAATACGAATGAAACTTAATTGTTGATCAATCTTCCGTCAATATATCATTTATTCGAGTTTTAAAAGCCTTGGATGAGTGCCACGTGTCAAGTCTGTCAAGTTAGGAGTATATTTGTTTGGATAGGGTTCTTTTGATCCAATATAGTATAACGGGGATAATTTTAAACAATTTCTAATAGTAGAGGAGTATATCATGAGTTCACAACCTTTTCCGTTCTTTATACGCCAAAGTTGAAGTACTACTATTAGTTTTGCTGGAGTTGTTTTTTCCAAAAGGTCTGAGAAGTACTCCCTCCGATCCAAAATAAGTGATTTTTTGACCTTTTTCTTGTGGTCCAAAATAAGTGATTCTTTCAGATTTCAAGAATGAATTAATTATTTTTTTCTTATATTGCCATTGGAAAAAATAGTGTAGGAGTACGTGTTAGGAGTGTTTATGTGAGATAGTAAAAATTAATATGGTCAATTTCATTACTACTTAATGTTAAAATGTGAATTTCTTAATCTGTGTGAAAGCATCTAAAAATCACTTATTTTGGACCGGAGGGAGTAATACATTTCAAACTGTGTTAGGAATTTTGCTAGTCAATTCCTCATAACGAATCCCATGAGAATTCGCTTGAACATACAAGATTGCGGAAGGTGAAAAACAAATAACTCAAAATTAACTCACATAAATTCTCTCCAAATGTGATAATATGCATTACGGGTAGATGGATTCAACAAAATATAGAAATATGAATGAACAAAACAAAAGTTGAAGGTAACACTGCATCACTCCAGAACAAGAGAAGCTATGGCGCAACGATAAATATACCCGAGGAGAGGCAAATTAGACAAACATACCATCTGTCAAGTGCAGTAGAGTGGTATTTGTTTTGAACCATTTGTTATGTGAACTGGTGTTTCTTGGACTCAACAACTAGATCAGGTTTCCACCATTGATGAATTCCATGAGCTTCTTTAAAGTCCGTCGAAGGACTCAAATTAACTGTTAAATTGGCTGATGGAATAAGGTGCAGCGGCTCATCACATTCCTTCCCCATGAAATTCATGACAAGACCACCAATTGAGTGTTGGGTTGCTACCTTCTCGATAACTCCTGCTCCCATCGTATCCATCCTATCCCTGTGTTGAAAGTAGCCGATGTATTCTGCGCAAATAGGATCAGACGGATTCACATATAGGCACGGCGTCCATGCAGATAATGCAACGAATGTATCTCCAGATCGAGTATGCACATTTTTAGTCTTTGCAGCAAAAGCAAGTCCGGCTGTTATAACACTGGTTGCAAATCTGATCCCGTGTTTCACTTTTTCATGTTTAATTCTTTCTATTGGAGCCGCCAAGAACGGTGGATTAAACAAAAATGCATCTAGAAATACACCGGTCTTTGCCATCGTTTTTCCAGCAAGCATTGCCATAGCAGCTCCTAATGAATGACCGGTTAGCCAGATATTTGAGCTTCCGAATGTGGCAACCACATGTCGAACTGCTTGAATGGCTGTCTCAAAGCGAGATGTCCGATGAAGTCCATTTCTGATTATGTGGACATCCAACTCTAAATCTCGTGTAAATGCATCACCTTTGGTTAAGGTCCCACGGAAAGCAATAACAAACTGTGGGTTTTTATCTTTGGAACCACCATCATAAGATTTTGAGGGTGCGAATTTATATATCGCACCAAAAATACAGGAATCAGCATCATCAACAAGCACGCGATATAACTGAAATTGGAAATATTTCCACCACGGAGGAGCAAAAGCCTGAGCTTCCTGCCGCTTTTCTTGCCGGTCTCGCTCTAGGATGTAGACACCTTGAACCAAACTCGCAGCCACAGATCGTCGATGAGCAACATTTTCCCTGCAATAGGTAGCAGAAAAATGTTACCAGTAGTAAACTTTCAAGCAAGAGAAGTGTCGGGCAGGATGAGAGTGAGTAGTCCTGAGTAGCCCAAAACAATAGCATTAAGCTTCATAATTTGGAAAAGATAAGAAAAGAATGCAGAGCTCAAGCTAATTTCAGCTGCTCTATCCTTTTTTCCTATGTGCATCAATTTTGTTTATCGGATGAAAGAAAGGAAACTTGTTGCTGAAAGAGGACCGGTACACCACCCATTCTATTAACACAATAGCATGCTAATTAGGCGCTTGCAGGCATGACATCTTCAAATCATCAAAGAGAACTTGCATCCATCTCTCTATCCCCCCCCCCCCCCCCCCCCCCCCCCCCCAAATCTTCTCATGCATTCAATTTCGTTTTCCATCCCTTTCCTTTTTCTAGAGGGGAAGACTGCCAAGTGGGAGGAATAACGTATCAAAAGTAGTGTGACTAAGTACATTTTAAAGTCCTCTTCCATAGATTAATTGTTACGTATGTTGCACGAACCCTCCAAAACGTTCCCGCACTCATGTCGGATCCTCCCAAAATGTACTACTTTTGGAGGATCTGCAACGCACCGACAACATTTCCGGAGAGTCCGAGCAACATAGACAGTTACACTCATGTTCATCCTTGATAGGGTGCAAGGAGTACTAGGGGATTTACACAATCGAAGCAAAGTGACCAACAACTTTGGAGGCGTTTTTATCACTTGGTAGATGCAGGGCATAAAGGCAAAATCACCCCGTCCATCCCAAACCAACTTTCTCCTTTGACCATGCGCACAGGGAAAGAGTGTTGTATGTCCTCATTCCGACGCTAGATTAGATAGATCTACCCTTATTTATTTACTTTTTGAGAAACAGATCTACCCTTATTTATTCATATTTGAGATAAAACATCGTGCAAAAGGGTAAAATATGGAGAGAAAATCTATTAATTATAAAGGGGATATTCTATGACATGCCATAAAGGAAAAGTTCAGAATCAATCTAGAATGGAGGTAGTAATTTGAGTATGAATCAAGACATTTGATGTTTCTGACATCTTCCTTTGCAAGAACTCGACAGTAATGGCTAGAGGCGGCAAAATTGGTTAAAACAAAATAATTATCTTCCCATATTATCCATTAGAAAATGGGTTGGATAATGAACCTTTTAAAAACGGGTCAAACATGGATAAGACCATATTATCCATTTTCTAAATGGATAACTAATGCGTTTAACTTTTACATTTGTAAAGCCTCAACTTGAGGGTTCCTTAAGCTCGGGAGACTAGGAATTCTACTAAAAGTGATCATATTATCCGCCGGTTAACCTGTCTTTTATCCGTATTAAATATGGATCGGGTAGGATAATTTATCCATTTTGCATGACCCGTTTTCGACTCACCCATATCCGACCCGACCCACCCGTTTTCCACCCCTAGTTATGGCATTTTTGGACTAGTAACTTAGTGCAGTCATAAGAAGATCTAAAAATCGAAGAGCACAACACTCTTGTATCCTGCTAAAATGAATAATATTGCACCTGACAATCTATGCCCAACTCCTTGCTGGTCCAAAATTTAGTTCTTGCCTTTATCGTTCATGAAAAAGCAGCATAACATTTTCTTCAACTCTAGCATGACAACTTAGAAAGCCAATGACGAGGAAAACTTGTGTAATAACTGCTTTAATATTCAGTACACTATTTGTCATGGGTTTCACTAGCGTCACTTAGTTATATTCATAGTGTTCCATATATAACTAGAAGTTTTCCTATATTACATCTCTGATAATTCCTTCACCTTTATATATATGCAAAACCTCTATATAACTAAAAAAATGGCAAAGAACTTACACACCAGTCAATAGCAGTTAGATGCAGAGGTCCACATAGGTCAAAAATTTCCCTCTCTGAGATTAATATATTTTGCTCTTCTTGACCCTGCAAAACACAATGGGGGAAACAACGGTGAAGTTCATGCCAAGTGTTGCAAAAACCGATCCGAAGCACGAATTTAAATGCGAGTGGGTCATCCAACTTTAGTTGCATGGGGTTTTGCTCTAATAGGTGGTTCTTATCGCAAGGTCTTACTCTACAAATAACACCGATATCATTTCCATAGATACTCATGTCTCAAGACACCAAATCCCAACGTCTCCCCCTATTATAGCACTTGTATGAGTTACAAAGTTCACATTCTTCTGTTTTGTTAAGCATCCGTAAAACATTTGTGTAACCTTGCCATCAAATGTGCCGCTAAAAAAGGACTGAACTACTAAACCGAGTTCACCAACTTCATTTAAATTCTTTGGTATCAACTATTTGAGGATGTTACGGATGCACCACGTTATGAACCAGAACCAATAACAAGATTAGAAGAAGAACATCACAGGTACTTCCCTAATCAAAATATTTGTACCTGGAGGGACATTGCAGTCATCCATCATTAATCCTAACTCGATTGATAACCATTATCTAAAACATGGACCGAAACAAAAACTCAAAATAGCCTAATGAAACATCTATGTAGAAACTAACAAATGAGGGATTAGCCTAATTGTAACGAGTAACGAACCTCTATCTCAAATCATAATGTTGGTATTCGAGTCGCCGAGAAGCACAGTGGACAATGGCCACTCTATGCTCCAGGATGCAGGGGTTCTGGTGGTTTTGTGGGTGGGGGGTTAACATATTTATAAAAAATGTATATAAAAAAACTCTCTCTACCTCCTCTAGGGTAGGGGTAAGGTCTGCGTATACTCTAACCTCCCCATACCTCACTGGTGGGATTTTATTGGGTTGTTGTTGTATATAAAAAAAAACGGAGAAGGACCAAATATACCCTTGTACTATGTGAAAAGGTTTAAATATACCCCTCGTTATACTTTCGGTCCAAATATACCTCTGCCGTAATACTATTGGTTCAAATATACCCCTCTTACGTTAAGTTTGTCCTAGGTGGACATCCAATCCTACGTGACACTAACATTTGATGAGGTGGATGCCACGTCCGTAACCCATTTTACCCCTCCCTTCTATCTTTTGTTCCATCACTAAACTTTCCTTTCCCTTAGTGGTGGAAAAACAAATATAGGGAAGGGATAAAATAGGTTAGGGGGAGGTGGCATGCCCCGTGGCATCCACCTCATCAAATGTGTCCACCTTGGACAAACTTAATGGAAGAGAGGTATATTTGAACTAATAGTATTACGATATGGTTATATTTGAACCGAAAGTATAATGAGGGATATATTTGAACCTTTTCTTATAGTACAAGGATATATTTGACCCTTGATCTTTAAAAAAACTATCTAAATAGAAACATTTGCTTTACAACCAAAAACTCTGAATAGAAAATTGGACAATTTACCCTCAATTTTTTTATATAGAAATAGCAAAATGGAACATCTACATAGTAGCATTTGCTTTATAACTCAAGACACATCTCAAGGTATACAAATTCAAAATACCCTTTTGCCAGCAAGTTGGATAAATCAAAAACAGAGAATAAAAATGCCAGGAACATAAAAAAAGATACAATCTTTATAATAAAAATGCCAGGAATATAAAAAAGCTGCAATCTTTGAGGGGGAAAATGCCAGAAACATAAAAAAGATTGAATCTTTAGTGAAAATGACACAAGGGTTGAACAAGATCCGACCTTAGTAGTGGTTAAAATGCCATTTCCGGTTGCCATTTGCTGAGATTTGCTAGAACCCACCTTTGCCTCTATCTCAAACAGCCAAAGGGGTTGGGGGTTGGGGG
>MDKH01110087.1:0-18811 GCA_005239495.1 Nicotiana undulata
CATGAAACACAGACACATATGCAAACAATATTATCACAGACAAAATCAGGGACTTAGGGTTTATGACTAGAAATTAGGGGTTTCAACAAAACAACTTAGACAAGAACGAGAATCGCTAAAAAAACAGTAGGAATCATAGAATGACACTAAAAAAATCATAGGAAAATCGTTTCAGAAAAGGGGTCATGAAACCCTAGTTTTGAAAACAAAGAGTCACTTTAGAGAAAATCAGAGAGTTTTTGAGGAAAACAATGAAATAACTCAAAACCTACACAGATCTATCATAGATCTAAAAGAATCGGGGTGTTTAAGCATGATGGTTTCAAAGAGAACCCAGAAAGATAAGAAAACCTCAAAATTTTATTGGTTTAAGACCCAAAGGTCATAGATCTTACTCGAACGACCGGAGGTGGCCGGAGAATGGTTAACACAGGCCCGAGGGGGGGGGGGTGGAGAGTTAACCCAGGTATCTTGAAGGCCTTAGATATAGCAAACACCGGTGTTAAAGGACCATAGGAGGTCTGAGGATGAGTACTCAATGGCCTCCGGTGGAGAGGTCGCCGGAGAAGACGAAGGGGCTCACCAGAGTAGGGGAAGAGACTGAAAGTCTCTAGAGAGTCAGAGAGCTAGAGAGAGAGAGTGGAGAGATGAGAGACGAGTGAAATGAGGGGGTCGGGGGAGTTAGTCTAGGTTTAGTTATGGTAACACTGATTTGGACTGTTGATTTAATTTGATCAACGGCTCAGATTGGTTCAGGGTTGGGCTGGGTAGGAAGTTGGTTTGGGCTGGGGTTAATTGGGTTAATCAAATGGGTTGGGGCAGGTTATAATTGAAATTAAAAAGTGACCATTAGTTAAATACCCATAAAAATAAAATAAATGATTACTAAAATAGTTATAATTATATAAAATGAAATTAATGCTAAGTAAATAAAAATTAAGGTAATTAGATAATATTAAAATATGAAAATGACTAATTATAGAATTAAAATAGCATAAAATGTATAATTAGGCTATAATTACAAAATTGCTGTAATTATAGCTAAATAATGCCAAATTGGCTAATTTGTGAAATAATCAGTTCCTAATAGAATTAAAAATGATATATTGATCTGGAAAATATTTTGAAATTATTTATAATACAATTTATGAATAATTATTGAATATAAAATAGTACATAAATAGGAAAATAAATTGATAAAAATATGAAAAATTATGGGAAAATATCAATCATTATAAAAAGCGATTTTGAAGGTATATATGCAAGTTTGAAAATAAGTATATAAAAAGACTTTTTATGAAAAATTGTGTTTCATTCTCTGGTTATATACAAATATAAATAGTACTACTAAATAGTATTATAAGATATAACTTATCCCAATGTTCATAATTATTCTACTCTCCAACTCAATATCAATATTAAAACTACTATCGAATGACGCTTAATAATTGCATGTAACATTGTTTACCTCAAAATTTGAGTAACAATTAAACTTGTATTGTGGTTTTAAGGATACGTGATCTGACTCAATACAAATTGATAAATGACGAATTAAATAAATAAATTGAACAACGAAATAAATTAAACCAGTGTTGTAGCGATATATTGACCTCGATTCAGGATAGCTTCGAGATTAGTAGTAAGAACCGTAATAATAGTAGAGAGTAATAAGTAAATAGAGAGCATCACGTATATTATTTTTAGTGAATATATGATCATTACAAATAAATAGGGTCCCTCTTTATATAGTAGAGGAATCCTAAATAAAGCACAACTCTGATAACGGAAACAAATCCCATGATGATGTCAATAACCGTTAGCAGTTCAATTTCTCCCGAGATTTTTACCGAGATCTTTGGTCGGTTACTAATATCTTGCCATTCTGTTACTCAACGTCGGTCATGCTTGGTTTTGATCCTCAGGGAGTGCTTCGATCTTCATTCTTCATACTCTACCAACGAGCTCGAACCAGGCCTATCACGAGCTTACCCTCGAGTCAGTTGCCCACGAAATCGGGCATACCTAGTTTCAAACGTATATAGATAGTCCCCGCATTTCTTAGAGTAAAACAATAAGAAACGATTTGAGCCTCGATTCCCTGATACCTCGATTAGACATCATCTTTATGACGTAAGCGACGGATGTGACCGAAATGTCTCGTCCTTTCGGTTCCCAAATCATCAATGCATGTTAGTTGGCGGTCGGCCACTAGTGCTACCGAACCGTCGCCATGAGCCTATAAATACCATCAACTTTATTGAATAAACTTTACTTTTGCTTTGATTAAGTCTCTAAGCTCTCTAACTCTTCTCACACTCTTTCTATCGTTGCCGGTTTAGCCGCCGTTATTCTCATTGGAACCAATAATTTCATATCTTCCTTTTCCCTAATTCACTTACGCAAATGGGGAAAACCTCTAAGATTGTGCTGCAGAAGGAAAAGGTTTCATCTTCCTCTTCCCAACCGGCAGGTGAAAAAATGATGGTAGAACCGCCCCCTATGAATTCGTTTCTGGCCCGTGTATTCTAAAATCCGACTTCAAGGTCGAGAACCCTTCATCGATACCATACCGATGCGAACATTTGTCAATGTACTTGTGTTCGATAACGGAAATCCATATCGAGGCCATGAAGAGGGACTGCAATTGGGGCTCTGAGGTCGTGGTGAAAATTCTTGCTCCCAAGGAGAGCATCACTACACATGTGAACGGGTTCGTAAGTGTTTACATTTACCCCTTCATATTGGGTCCCATCGACCCTGTGATCCTCGACTTCTGCTAAAGGTACGAGGTTACCCTCGGTCAAATCCACCTTTCACTATGGCCCATAGTAATCATGCTGCGTTTTTTCTCCAACGAGGCTGGGGGAGGTGGAGTTCACTCTGAACCACCTTATGCGGTACTACCGGCCTCGACTCTATCGAGGGTTAATTAAGCTCCAACGCCGGTCAACAAAGGCCTTATTCTCAAGCATCGACGAGTATAAGGATCGAGGTTGGATGAGCCATTTCATACGGGTGAGGACATGTGATGTAATACCAAAAGAGAAGAAGTTGTTCCCTGGGGAGTGGAACCTCAATCGTAAGTGATTCTTCATATTCTATTCCTTGTGTATTTTTTGAGTGCCTAATATTCCCTTTTGACATGCAGTTGTACCTTGGATTCCTCAAGCGGTACCCGACCTCGAAGATTGGGTACGAAAGCTAGCCTCGACTTCTACTCATGCCGAACGAGCATGGCGTGATTTGGCAAAGGGCGGGTGGGAGGCCAAGAACCACGGTAAGGATATCTCCTCACGTATTCTAAAACAACTTCGTATTTCGTTCAATGCTAATTTTCTTTCACACGGGCTTGACCACGGATGCCATTCTAAGGCCCTCAAGTGGAGGAGGAGAAACCAAGTAGCCGGCTCCAAAGCCAGAAAAGGACAAGAAGAGAAAAAGTGCCTCGCAGTCCGAGGCCCCCAAGCCCAAGCCTCGAAGGGTGAGGAGGAAAACAGATGCTCTCTTGGCGGACTCGGTCCAAAAATTGAGAGATGAAGACGAGGAAGATGCCCCTGCATTGACGGTCCATCCCAGGAAAGCCGTCAAAGTTGCAACATCTTCTGATCCCCCGTCTGCTGCAACTAAGCCTCGTATTGAAGATTCAAAGAAACATTCAGTCGTGGATCCCGAGTCTCTAGAGGTTGAGATTATTTCTCGACCAACTGCTTCTACACCGGATGGGTCCGGTTCTTAGAATTAGAAGGTCTATTAGAGCGCCCTAAGCGACTTGCTCGGGGCCATGGCAACAGTTCAACTACCTTCGCTGTTGGCCTTTTCCGAGGAGGCAATAAGGGGGGCCCGGGAGTTGAAGACTCCCGATATCGGCGGAGGATCTAGCGTAGGTGATCCCTTCCGGGATTGCTTTACTGGGGTCGATGATGTCTCCGACATCAGCGACGCTTTGATCCTTTTGGAGGAGGCACAACGTCTCTTTTCTCGAGTAAGCATCAGTCTTTGTTGGTCATTTTCCTTCGCCTTTTTCTATGTAAATCTAATTTATGTTTTATTCCTTGTATAGGCCTCTTCTAAGTTTCGAGATGACCTTATCCAGTGTGAGACCGAACTCCAGAAGGTCTCAGAAGAGAGGAACACTTTGAATCTACTTTGTGGCCAAAAGGATGAGGTCATAAAGGACCTTCAAGCGGATTTGGCCAAGGCTTGTGAAGAGGAGGCCGAACTAGATAAGCAGGTAACCATCCTTTTGATAAAGTATGGAATCAACTCAACTGTGGGGGCCAATACTTCTCTATCTCAGCCGCAGCAGAAGGTAGAAGGGATCGAGCTGCTCCAGGGAGAGGTCGATCAGGTCAAGGCCGATTGTGATCGGTGGAAAGGGAGCATGGACCGCCTAGCTACGGAAAAGGAGACTACCTTGGATAAACCATTGTCACTAACCCAAAATACATAGTCGTGATGGCGCCTGTCCTGAAACCAGGCAAGCCACACATTTCATTGAGTCTAAATTTGTTTTTTAGAAATTTATAATTCCAGAAGCAAAAGTAACGATAAAAATCCATTTGAAAGCCTAATATCACTAAAGCACAGCTTAAAAATCAAATCACAGATCTAGTGTCACTGAGTCATGAGCTACTATAATCAAAAATATCAAATACATAGTCGACATAAAGTTGTCTGAAAGAAATAAAGTGACAGGTAGATAGATGAGGAGGTAATCGAGGCCACGATCGCCATCTGCTACCTCGATGTCTCCAAAGGAACTCTGACCACAGCTCAACAACAACTATCGGGTCCTGTTGTACTTGGATCTGCACACAAGGTGCAGGGGGTAACGTGAGTACACCAACTCAGAAGTAACAAACCCAAACTATGGTCTGAGAGGTAGTGACGGACTAAACCTCAATAATTGTAATCATTAGCGTACAAAATTTAGACATGTTCACAGTTTATCAGAAAATAACAACAGAATATGCTAGATATATCTCAATATGCTCTACATGCCAACATATCAACAGTGTGGAAATGCACATAGTGCTCACAACTCTTCCACAGAAGTCCGCTCAGTACTATATATGGCTCTCAGTCCCAGGGAAAATCCATCCCGGAATATGCATAAACACCGGTGATCGTCGTCACTCAGTACTGAGGAAAAAGGCCAATCCAGCCCCACGGAGAAGATCCATCTCCGAAATACAACACTCGGACAAGATCCATGTACATGGACGATCCATCCCTCACATATCATCAACTTCGGACAAGATCCATGTCCAGGAAAGATCCATCAATATCAATGCGCTCACTGGGGGTGTAAAGACTCCAGAGGGCCCTATTGGCCCAAG
The DNA here is from genome assembly GCA_005239495.1 of Nicotiana undulata. Lineage (NCBI taxonomy): Eukaryota > Viridiplantae > Streptophyta > Magnoliopsida > Solanales > Solanaceae > Nicotiana > Nicotiana undulata. The sequence continues at coordinate 5,340 of MDKH01110087.1, forward strand.
CGCTATATCAAGCCAATGAAGGCATGATTAAATTATCATTGCGGTGTTCAATCCGATCTCATAATTGTCTCAACAACAGGCTCTCGGCCTCACTCAGTCACTGCTCTCCAGTCTCACTCATATGGTTCACAGATGCATAAATCGGCCCGAAATAATGATAAACATGTATACAATTAGAAACTTCTGAGACTGAGGCATGAAATAATATGCTATGACAGGACTGAGTATATGAAATCAAATAACCACATAAGGAGACAGTAATAAATGACCACTCAGGTCCTAGCATTTTTGGCGTGAAGCCTTAACATTTGTACTTAACATGATTTCTAACATGTTAACAGTTACCACATTAATAAAAATACGGGTATCAACCCGTAATAGCTACTAGACAGTTCCATGGGATGATCCAGGCCACAATTTACTTGGTGCACGCCCGCACGCCCGTCACTTGGCATGTGCGTTACCTTAATTATAGTCAAATATCATATAGTTCAGGGTTTCGAACCCTCAGAACCAAGTTTGGAAACGTTACTTACCTCAAAACCGGCTAAAATCCTAGCCCACATTGACTTTGCCTCTAGACTTGGCCTTTGAGTGCTCCAAATCTACCAATAATCAGACTCATATCATTATTATATGCCAAGGAACGAGGCCCGTTCAAAAATTATGAAAATTACCCAAAAATCCCGACATTGACCAAACCTGACCCCTGAGCCGACGTCTCAGAATCCGACAAATTTTACATCAGAGAATCCTCATTCTCCCATGAGTCTATACATACCAAGAACATCAAAATCGGACTTCAAATGACCCCTCAAATCCCCAATTTAAAGTCTCTAATTACAAGCCCTAATTACCCAATTTTTGTACTAATTTCCCACAAATTGCTCCACTAATCAGTCCATAAATCACACATAAACGAGTTTTAAGTCCAAAAGTCTTACCTCCACGAAGAACTCTCGATTTCCCTCTTCAAAATCTTCAAACCCGTGTAAAAATGGTGAAAGAATGACCAAAATTCGCTAAGGGTCCTTTTTATATGTTCTGCCTTCTTTGCATTTCTTGATCGCTCGCTTCTTTTCGCTTTCATGCGGAAGGTTCCCCTGCTTCTTGAGCAACTAGTTCGAGTGCTGGAGAATGGGGACCCTGCGGTGGTCGAACCTGAGAGGGAAAAGGTAGGGCATCGGGACCTTGCGGGAGCGCCCCTTGTCTCCCGCTCAAACTTTCTTGTAAAGTACTTAAATGCCAATTTTCCGCACCTGCGATCAAATTACCGCACTTGTGACTCCGCAGGTGCGGCCCCAGCTATGCATCTGCGGTCTTCCTCCTGTCCACCAAAATCCGCATTTGCGGTCTATTTTCCGCTCATGCGGGCTCGCACTTGCGGTCCCCTATCCGCAGGTGCGGTTACACCAGCACCAGCCGCTTCAGCTGCAATTTTCCAACTTTAAAGCCCCCGATGGCTATCCGAAATCATCCCGAGCCCCTCGGGACCCCAACCTAAAATACCAACAATTCATAAATGATCACTCGGACTTAGTCGCACCCTTGGAACACCCAAAATAACATAAAAACACTAAATTCACCTCAGATTAAAGCCTATGAACTTAGAAATTTCCAAATTTCGCCAAACACACCGAAACCATCCAAAACACGTCTGATTGGCCTGAAACTTTGCACACACATCCAAAATGACCCTAAAAACCTGTTCCCACTTCCGAAATTCCATTCCGACCCCAATATCTAATTTTTCACTGCCGACCGGAAATAGCTAAAAACTCACTTTCGCCAATTCAAGCCTAATTCTACTCGGGACCTCAAAATCACATTCCGAATACACTCCTAAGTCCCAAATCACCTAACGAATCTATCCGAGCTATAAAATCCATATTCCGAGGTCGTTCGCTTAAAAGTCAACTCCCGCTTGACTTTTCCAACTATAAGGCTCATTTAAGAGACTAGGTGTCTCAATTCTCACCACGACCACTCCGAACCCGAACCAACCGACCCAACACATCATAATTAGGTTAATTAACACATGACAAGGCTGAAACAGGGAAAACGGGGCTAATCTCACGGAACGACCGACCGCGTCGTTACATTCTTCCCCACTTAAACATACGTTCATCCTCGAACGTGCCTAGAGTTGTTTGATAAAGAAAGAATGCTTCTTTGAATAATTTATACATGCGTACATGTCTTGCCATCAAGACTCGATTAGTCTATATGGACACAATTCATTCGACCGTTTGGCCCATTACAAAGTTTTTCCTATCGAGGCACATTGACACGAGGTACATTTTTCGAACACAAAACATCCGAGGGTGATGCCCCCCAGTATTTGAGGTTGATTGAAAAGAAGCCTTAGATACTGTTGAATTGTCCTCAGGTAGCACATAATTGTTGCATCGTTACAAACCTTGCCGGAAAAACCCATTTGGGATAAAAATTAATCTAAAGGAAAAAAGAGTGCAATGCGTACTTTAAAGCCTGAGGTCTCGATGTCTTTGGTCGGACTGCTGCAATGAGTTAGTGCTGAATATGTATATAAACGAAAGAAAAGAGAAAGTCATACCTTAACAGTATCACTTGAGAAGTGATATGTTCTAGTTGTTCGGCAGTGGTTCACCGTCCATCTTTCCGAGTTTATAAGATCTTTTCCCCAACTATATCGAGGATTTGGTAGGGTCCTTCCCAATATGGCTGAGATTCCCTTCATTAAGAAGTCCCCAATTCTTAAGTGGCCAAGGTTGGTTCTCCTATTGTAGTACCTTTCGATTTGTTGCTTTTGTGTTGCCATTCGAACGAGTGCAGCTTCTCATTTTTCATCTAGCAACTCGAGTCTTGTATTCATGGCCTCGTGGTTCGATTCCTATGTTCCATGTCGAAAACTGGAACTAGGCTCTCTGACTTCAACCTATATCAAGGCTTCAGAGCCATACACTAAGGAAAATGGAGTTGTTGTTGTACTAGACTTCGACGTTGTCCGATATGCCCATAGGACCTCGGGTAATATTTCACTCCATTTCCCTTTAGCTTAGTTTAGCCTTTTCTTCAAGATTTGGATGATAGTCTTGTTTGCTGATTCAGCTTGTCCGCTGCCACTAGGGTGATCGGTGTTGATAGTATCCTCTTTATTTCATGATCCTCGAGGAATTTCGTTAACTTGCTGCCGATAAATTATTTACCCTTGTCACATACTATTTCTGCGGGTATCCTAAATCAACATGCGATGTGATCCCATATGAAATCTATCACCTCTTTCTCCCTGACTTTCTCAAAAGCATGTGCTTCGACCCATTTTAGAAAAATAGTCAGTCATAAACAAAATGAACTTAGCTTTACCTGGGGTCGATGGCATAGGGCCAACGATGTCCATCCCCCATTTCATGAATGGCCATGGGGTTAGGACCAAGTGAAGTTGTTCTCTGGGTTGGTGGATCATCGGCTCAAACCTTTGACATTTATCGCATCTTCGAACAAACTCCTTAGAGTCTTTCTCCATGCTATCCCAGTAATATCCTGTTGTGACTACCTTGCGAACTAGTGACTCGGCTTCAGAATGGTTCGCACAAGTGCCTTCATGGATTTCTCGTAGAACATAGTCAGTATCTCCCGGTCCTAAGCATACTTCCAATGGTCCATCGAACGTCCTTCTGTATAATGTTCCGTCTTCGTCTAATGTGAAACGAGCGGCTTTAGTTCATAAGGACCTCGATTCTTTAGGGTCCGATCGGAGCTTTTCGTTCTTCAAGTACTCGATGTATTTATTTCTCCAGTCCCAGGTTAAGCTTGTAGAATTTATTTTGTCATGCCCTTCCTCGATCACAGATCTCGAGAGTTGGACGACAGTCCCCGAGATGATCTCATCTTCCTTTACCGATAACCCCAAATTGGCAAGTGCATCGGCTTCAACGTTTTGTTCTCGAGGTATATGTTATAGAGTCTATTCTTTGAAACGGTGCAAGGTTACCTGCAATTTGTCTAAGTACCATTGCATTCTATCCTCTCGAACTTCGAAGGTTCCATTTACCTGGTTTACTACCAGTAAAGAGTCGGACTTATCTTCAACGACTTCAGCTCCCAAGCTTTTAGGTAGCTCGAGACCTGCAATCATGGCCTCATACTCGGCCTCGTTGTTAGTCAATTAGAAGTTTTAATGAATTGTCTAATAATGCTACCCGTGGGTGGCATCAAAACAATGCCGAGCCCGGACTCTTTCACATTCGAGGCACCGTCCGTGAAGAGGGTCCATACCCCCGATGATGTACCTGATTTTAGTAAAAGTTCCTTTTCCACTTCAGGTACGAGGGTTGACGTTAAATCGGCCATGAAGTCTGCCAAAATTTGGGACTTGATGGCCTTTCGAGGTTGATATTCAATATCATACCAACTGAGTTCGACGGCCCATTTGGCCAGTCGGCCAGATAATTCGGGCTTGTGCTAAACATTACGGAGTGGGTAAGTGGTTATTACACATATGGGGTGACATTGGAAATATGGCTTTAACTTTCTAAAGGCGCTTATTAGTGCAAGTGCCAATTTCCCTAAGTGTGGATACCTAGTTTCAACATCTCCTAAGGTTCGACTTACATAATAAATAGGAAAACGCGTACCTTGCTCTTCTCGAACTAGGACACCACTTACCGCGATTTTGGACACTGTTAAGTATAAGTAAAGTTTCTCATATGCCTTCGGAGTATGAAGCAGAGGCGGGCTCGATAAGCATCGCTTTAATTCTTCCAATGCCTGTTGGCATTCCGTGGTCCAGGCGAATCATTTTTCATCTTGAGTAGGGAGAGAACCTATGGCTCTGATGACCTCGAGATGAATCAACCCAAGCCAGCTATCCGTTCGGTTAGCCTTTGTACGACTTTTACACTATCTACGACGGTGATGTCCTCGATGACCTTGATCTTATCGGGATTGATTTTGATTCCCTGATTTGATACCATGAAGCCGAGGAATTTGCCTGAACTGACCCCAAAAGCACATCTCTCGGGGATGAGCTTCATGTTGTACTTCCTTAAGACTTCGAATGTTTCCTGCAAATGAGTCAAATGGTCCTCTGCGCGCCGGGACTTAACTAGCATGTCGTCAATATGAAATTCTGTTAATTTAACTATTTTTTTCCGAACATTTTGTTAACTAGGCATTGGTATGTAGCTCCTGCATTTTTTAGCCCGAAGAGCATTACATTATAGCACTAGGTTCCATACTTAGTGATAAAAGAAGTCTTTTCTTGGTATTCTAGGTCCATTTGGATTTGATTGTACCCAGAACAGGCGTCGAGAAAAGTAAGGATCCCATGGCTGGATGTGGCATCGATCAGGCGATCGATGTTAGGAAATGGAAGAGAATCTTTTGGACACACTTTGTTCAAGTCCTTATAGTCTACACACATTCTAAGTTTGTTCCCCTTTATGGGGACTACGACTACATTAGCTAACCATTCAGGGTATTTTACCTCCCGAATGGATCCTATTTTGAGAAGTTTAGTTACCTCGTCCTTTATGAAGGCATGATTTACCTCGGCCTGCGGCCTTCTCTTTTGCTTAACCGGTCTGAACTTGGGATTCAGGCTCAGTCGATGTGTTGTTATCTCTGGTGGGATTTCTTTCATGTCTAAATGGGGCCATGCAAAACAGTCAATGTTATCAATAAGAAATTGAATGAGTTTTTTCCTGCGTTCAGGGGTTAACCCCGTTCCTAGGTATACCTTTCGTTCGAGCAGGTACTCGATCAGTATCACCTGTTCAAGCTCTTCGACCATTAATTTGGTGGCATCTGAATCTTCGGGAACAACAAAGGTCCGAGGAGTTAGAAAATCCTCATCTTCTTCTTCATCTACTACTTATTTCTCCGATTTAGTCGAGGCTGGGGTCGGTGATTGCTATTTGGCCGCCTGTTTATCATTGGTGCTCGATTTTTCTGAATTTGATAGTGTCGAGATTGATGTTACTTCATCGACTGCAAACATTTCCTTTGCAACATGTTTTTCTCTGTATACCAATTTTACACCATCCGTCGTCAGGAATGATAAATGTCTTCTGCTTCTTCGTCATTGAATGATAAAGTGCCCTCGGGCACATAGTCTCGAGTCCGTTTTTCTCTGGTGATAGACACCTTAGTGCGCTTGAATATAGGTCCTTGCGGAACGTCGACCCTGCCGACGATCATACGAATGACATGTTGAGGTTCTTCTTCTTCATTCTTTCTTTTGGCGTCTCTTTCACTAAAGTGATTCATAGCTCGACCGCTGAGGATTTCTTGAAGATGGCCTTCGTTGAATAGCCGAGCTACCTCCTTCCCTAGCTGCCTGCAATCTTCGGTCCTATGACTGTGTGTACCATGATACTTACACATTAAATTTGGGTTCCTTTGGAAGGATCTGTCTGTATAGGTCTGGTCCACCTAGTATCTTTGATCCTTCTAACTGCCGATACAATGCCCGATGCATCGACGCTGAAATTGTACTCCGATAGCCGCGGTGCTTCTGTGGGATTTGCATTCTTGTCGAAACTAGATTTACTCATAAGTCCCCAAGTTTTCCTTGATCTCTTCTTCGATCTTTCCGGGCGAAGTTGCGTCCCCAGCCGTTATTCCTTCGATCTGCAATATATGGTTGGTACCGATATTTATTCGGCCTTGGCTCTCTATCGACGTCCCTCTAGATTTTACATGTCGACCGGTTTGGATGTACTGAACCAGAAAGGGCTCCCAACTGGTCGTCTTCAACCCTGATCTTCGATTGATATCGGTTGTGAACATCTGCCCAAGTTACAGCTGGATACTCGATCAAATTTTGTTTCAACTGATGTGATGTTATCGAACTCCATTCATTCAACCCTTGGGTGAAAGCTTGAACGACCCAATCATCTGTGACTGGTGGCAACTCCATGCGTTCCATTTGGAATCGAGACACGAACTCCCTTAGAATCTTGTTATCCCTCTGTCTCACTTTGAAGATGTTTGATTTCCTTTTTGCAACCTTTATGGCCCCGACGTGTGCTTTTACGAAAGAATCCGCCAACATAGGGAATGGATCGATGGAATTCCGCGGCAAGTTGTGATACCAAATCATTGCTCCCTTCGACGGGGTCTCTCTGAATGTTTTCAGCAACACAGACTCGATTTCGTCATCCTCCAAATCATTACCCTTAATGGAGCACATGTAAGAGGTAACGTGATCATTGGGGTTAGTAGTCCCGTTATATTTGGGTATGTCATTCATACGGAACTTCTTCCGAGGGAAGGGTTTTTTCTCAAACTTCTTCGAATCCATTCCTTTCAAGATTGGTGGTGCCCCCGATATCTGGTCAACCCGGGAGTTGTAAGTTTCCACCTTTTTATCATTAGCTTCTATTTTTTTCTCTCTCCTGATTCAATTATCTTAGTGAGCTCCTCGAGCATCTTCATTATAGTAGGATCTGTTGCTGATGTGTTATCTCCCGATATTCCGGTACTTGCTCGGTACGGTGGAGTGGTCTCCTGCTCGACCCTATTTGGAGTTCTGTGCTGATTTTGTAACTGAGCAATGGCTGTTTGTTTAGCATGAAGCATTTCGAATATTACTTGGATATTGACTCCTTTGTCTCCCCTTCCATGTGTACGTCGACCATCAGTTCGGCCTTCTCTGCGTATACTTCCCTCGGGATCTGCGTCTAAGTCTACATTTAGAGCAACATGCGAATTAACGTCGACCGGGTTGACGGGTGGTGCTCCTCCGAGATCAGCCTGCGGCACCTTGAATCCTATAGCAATAACATTCTCGTTTTTCCCGTGAAGTCCGAGTCCATTGTCACCGTGCGTAGATGCGTTTTGTGAGTTTGACATGATTCAAACCTGAAAATAAAAATTCTTGACAAGAACAAGTGTAAAATAGTGTGTTTTACCAGAACTAGTACTGAAAGATCACTATTATCCTTAGCCCCACGATGGACCCCAAACTGTTTACCTCGAAATTCGAGTAACAGTTAAACTTGTATTGTGGTATTAAGGATACGTGATCTGATTCAATACCAATTGATAAATGACGAATTAAATAAATGAATTGAACGACAAAATAAATCAAACTCGTGTTGTAGCAATATATCGACCTTGATTAAGGATAGCTTCGATATTAAGTAGTAAGAACCGTAATAATAGTAAAGAGTAATAAGTAAATAGAGAGCAACGCGTATATTATTTTCAGTAAATGTATGATCGTTACAAATGAATAGGGTCCCTCTTTATATAGTAGAGGAATCATAAATAAATCACAACTCTAATAACGGAAACAAATCTCATGATTGATGTCAATAACCATTAGCAGTTCAATTTCTTCCGAGATTTCCGTTGAGATCTTTGGTCGATTACTAATATCTCGTCATTCCTTTACTCAGTGTCGGTCATGCTTGGTTTCTATCCTCATCGAGTGTTTCGATTTTCGTGCTTCATACTCTGCCAACGAGCTCGAACTAGGCCTATCACGAGCTTACCCTCGAGTCGGCTCATCGAGACCACGAAATCGGGCATACCCGATTTCGACCGTATACAAACCTATACAAAGTCCAATAATATGCATACAAATTTTTAAATCATATGGGATACACACGCAAAACGGATACCGTAAGACTAGTGTAGTAAATAACCATCAAGTATTAATAATAAATATAATTTTAATTGCCGAATCTTATTCTATAAGTATATTATTCTGTGTTGCACTAAACATGTTTGTCTCAGAGATTGCTGGCGCGACTTTTGAATTTTTGTATGCTGTATAATTTGGGTTATACAATTATATATAATAAAAAATAGTAAAAATTAAAGTTATGCAATGTATATATGTGCTGAAATTTTATAAATATTTTTATCTAAATAAGTATGAATTATGATATTTTCTAAAATATTCTCGAGTTATTATTTTTGACAAAAAAGAAAAAGTAATAGAAAATAAAACACATGCATGACTTGTGATATTTGCCACCGCGTGCAGGACATGCAACAACCTGTTTCTTGGTTTCCCTGCAATACATAAAAACCTAAATTTAACGAATGGCCAGCTAAGCTTGTCCGCGGCAACACACCAATATTTGAAACCAAAGAAAAGATTCTCAGCTTACCGTAACCCAACCCCCTATTTATTTACCACTCCACAACAAAGATATTCATGATCTTCAATTTGTGTGGAATTGGAAATTTCTGAATTAGTCGGGTTGGGTCTGAGAAGAAATATTGTCAAGGATTTAATTTAATCATGAAGTTTGGAGAAACTTTTATGGAGTATCTGCAGGGCGATCAAGGGAAAGTTTCCGACAAATATTCGCCTCATGTTGAATACAAAAGGCTGAAGAAGGTTCTCAAGAGTTGCAGAGCTTGTAGGGCTTCCGCTCTAAAGGAATTCAATTCTAATGGAGAAGAAGATGATCATGAAACTTCGAATTTGTGCCAATTTGAGTCTTGCCAATGTACGTATTGTTTTATTTTCCTACCCTTTTTAATTTGTGGGTAACTTTTATATTCAGGGACTTGGGGGATTGGAGGAGGTCTGTTGCGGATCAAAACGCACTTTCATTAATAGAAGTTATACCTAGTAAGCTTCCAAATTTGTTTTTATGGTTTACCCATTCCGGTATTATGTGTGATGAGAATATATAATAAATTGGATATTTGCCTGAGATGAGGTTAAATGGAGCGATTTGATAAGTGAGGATTCATAAAGATTCAGAAATGTCTAATACCACATATTTGACTATAATGTTGTAGTCGTGAACTGGTTACGTTGATTTTAGTAGGTGTTAAGTTGGATGAACCTTTGCACTCATGTTTAAGGGAGAACTTCATGGGCGACAAATTAGATTGTTTTCTTTTATATGTTGGAAAGTATTAACAGGGACAGTAATTATTTTTGAGTTATGTATGATAGTGAAAAAGAGAAAGGAAATGATAGAAACAAGATAAAAAATTTAAACATTCGATACCTCCAAAAGGAGGAAACCAGAGGCAAACTTTATGTGAAGTATGAGATTGCAACTGATAGCTCAACCAAGACTAGCTTAACTTGGCCAACTTAAGATTATGGCTAGTGGAGAATATTCTCTTTGTACAGGGTATCTGTGTTCATCGAGTGGACCCCTACGTAGAAAGAGCAGAAGGACAATCATATAGTTGTAATCTATTGATTAGATAAAGCAGTGCTTCCCATTTAAATTAGGCAAGTAGTCATATATAGCAATACTTAATATAAAGTCTATTTCATGAGAACAGACCCATCGTTCAGCTCTATGGTCTATACTTAGGATAATTGCAACTTGCTCTAAAGGTCTTGAGAGAAGGCGTAAGATAGGTGCATATAGGCGTAAGATAGCTGTAGATATGGTCCTACACTTCTGCTGGTTTTATCGTGGCTTTTCTTGAGGCTGTTAAGGATATTGCCCAGTTAGATCTTAAATGACTATTTTGAGAAGAAATTGTCTCGAAAGACCTGTAATCTCTTGGAATCAATGCAGATTTAGCGAAAGATAGGACACGATGAAAGAGAAGATGCATATAGGCGAAACTAGTTAGAATATGGTTTAGTCATATTAATTCATTTACTTTAGGTCATATACTTCATAGGAGTTTTTCGCGCTATTAGAGATTCTTATGTTGGTAGGTAATATAGAGAACCTTTGGTAATTTTTATTTTTATTTTACTTTGTATAATCCTATGAAGGGAAAACATGGTCAGTGAGGATTTATATAGTCGACCCCAATTTGTTTGCCACTGAGAGGTAGTTGTTGTTGTTGTATTGCGACCCAGGTGTTGCCTTTTAGATTGTGTTTGATACTAGAGGGTATTACGACACTTGGTTCAGACAGATTCCGTGTTATGCAGGCAGAAACCTGATGTGTCATGGTTTATAATGAGTTGGCGGATAATATTAGGAGCACAGATGATTCAACATTTTTATTCAAACCGGACTTTGATAATGCCTGTGAGAGGGGTTAAAGGAGCTTTCTGGATAAGGTGATGGGCAAAAGAAGAGGTAGTCACTACAGAAAGTGCATTATGGCTTGCTAATTGCTCTCTCATTGATGATTACTGGAAAGCCTAATTTCTAACTCTACGCATTTCTGCCTCTTTTGTTGACTGTGTACAAGGGCTTTGAGCAGTTTCAAGACTGTGTACATGAGCATTACAATCAATGAACAGTGACACATTTAGGTCATCTTTCTGAGACAATCCAGCGACAAATTGCTTGATCTCCCATCTCCCCCCCCCCCCCCCCTTTGCCCCCTCTTCACAATTTGGATTTATTCTAGAGCGTTTGAGAAGTTCACTTTGATAATTCCTCCAACGGGTAATGTAATCTTATAGACATGAAGCGTACAGGCTTTTAGATATTGGTTTTGAAATAAGTCACTGCATCTCCATGAAAGGCATTGGAAACATCCTGATTATATTATTCTAAGCTATTGGAAATGCATTAATAGAGATACCTTAATAATATTTGCATTAATTCGAAAATGGAGATGTACCCTACAGTATTGTCTACAAGTGTACTACTAGATGAAACTAAGTCCATTAGAATACCCTAAAAGCTCTTGATGTAAGCACGGAAGCGAAAATCAAACAGCAAACACAAAATAGAGAGAGATAAAAATGTGAGAAAGAACGGCTATAATCAAGTGGTTGGAAGATGCACTTAATCTACCTAAGAAAGAATACTTGGACATATTAATTAGCAAACGACTAATGGAAATCAAACCAAGGTTGGGGAAGAGGAATTGAACTCATACATGGAATTCTTATCTCAAGAATTCAAGATTGGTTCAATTATAGAGATACAAGAGTTTTCTCTCAAAACTCACAAGGAGTAACCTTCACCAATATGCAATAACCATCTTGGAAAATGAAAGCCTGATGAACAATTTATTATTAGGAAGTACTAAAATATCCCTAAACTAGGCCTTAATAAGATTGGACCAAAATTGGTCTTCTTTTTGGTTTCTTCTCGCCCTGAGCCTTGACTTTCTTCCTTCAAACATCCATTTGTGCATATTATAAATCTTATGGTCTTCCTTCCAAGCTCTTTTGAAACACTCCAAACTCTTGATGTTAAGATGGAAGCCTCCACTCTCATGAGTGCCACTTGTGCGTACATCAATCCTTTTGAGTCTGAGAAAATGAATCTTAAGGAATTAAAATCATTTTTTAGAAAGCATTCTTATCTAAATGAACTCTAGCAATGCAGCTGTTCATCTATATATGTTTCCTAGATTTTCATATCTTTTTCGCTGTCAATACAAGTTATAACAGGTAGTATTGTGCATATTCAACAGTGAGGATTGTAAGAGCATTTGCTGCATTGGTATATCCAGAAATAGGATCTTGTTGCAGTTAGTAATGAGTATTTTGGACCAAAAGTTTTCCTTTTTCTTCTTATTTTCATTACATTTTGCAGGTTCTTTTCCATTCATTTTAGTTTATACCTTAAGATAGCATTTCTTTTCACTAGTTTTGCGGGGTCCATATACTTTCCTTTTAAATTTTTGGATACCTTTTACATTTAACATGCTTCATTTGATTCTCCTCCGCGACAGCCTTTAACTATGAACTTTTGAATTCTTCTAGTGTGTGATCAGAAGTTCTTTTCTGAATTGAAGAAGGAGGCTTCTGATATTGCTGGTTGCTTCAGTTCTAGAGTGAGAAGACTTCTCCAACTTCATACTGCTCCCGGTATGCAAAAGTACCTGGTAACCTTGCGTCAATGTTTCAAGAATGATCAGCAGGCCATGATGCAGGAGTGCCAAATATTAATTGAATATGCAATGATGAATGCTATTGCTATGCAAAAGATCCTTAAGAAATATGATAAAGTAAGTGACAGTTTCATATGTGTCGTGTTTTTCTTGAGCAGCGGTTTGATGTGAAACCTTTATTCACTTTATTCTTTTCAATCTTTATGCAGGTTCATTGTTCGGTGAATGGGAGGAACTTTAAATCGAAGATGCGTGCTGAACGCCTAGAGATTCTACAGTCACCATGGTTGATTGAACTAGGAGCTTTATATTTGAATTTCAATGAATCAAATGGTGGGAAGTCTAATGAGCTTTTCAGTCAATTTTCTTGCAATCTCAGTGATACCGAGCCTATTATGACTTTGATGTTTCCAGATTCTGTAAAACTAGAGTACGATCTGACTTGTCCAATCTGCTTGGTAAGCAATTCACTTGATAAAACCATGATATTTGTATCCTTTCCTTGGCATGATAGCACTCACTTGTTCATGATTTCTAGGATATGGTCTTCAATCCATACGCTTTAGGCTGTGGGCATCTTTTCTGCAAATCTTGTGCTTGCTCTGCAGCTTGTGTGATGATTTTCCAAGGCGTTAAGGCTGCAAGTAAGGAGTCAAAATGTCCACTTTGCAGAGAGGTAAGCGTTTCTTTGCACTATTATACAATCTTATATTTCTCAGTAATTTTCCTGTCACTTTGAGAGCATA
>ML246848.1:0-22130 GCA_005239495.1 Nicotiana undulata
CATCCCGGTCTGGAGGCATGCCTGGAAGATCTGAGGGAAACACATCCGGAAATTCACGGACGATAGGTACTGAATCAACAGTAGGAGATTCGGCGGTAGTGTCCCGCATATAAGCAAGATAGGCCAGACACCCTTTCTCAACCATGTGTCGAGCCTTGATGAAAGAAATAACCCGGCTGAAAGCACTAACTGAAACACCTCTCCACTCTAACCTCGGCAACTCGGGCATGGCTAAAGTAACGGTCTTAGCATAACAATCCAAGACCCCTGACCCTGCCTGATGTACCTCTGAAGTCCCCGGTGAATCTAGCTCTCTTGTCGTGCTGTCCCTGCTGCCCTGACTGGCCCTGACTCCTATCCATGACACGATAGCCCTCTATACGACGAGCTATCTCAACCACTGTCTGAAATGGNATGTAGGTAGTATCATGATGGTATGACGAGACAACTCTAAAAATCTGGCCTCATAATCTGTCACTGATAAGTGCCCCTGCTCCAGCCTCTCGAACTGAGCCCGGAAGTCTTCCCTCTCAGATGGAGGAATGTACCTATCCAGGAATAGCTGGGAGAACTGATCCCAAGTGACTGGCGGAGAACCGGCTGGCCTGCCCAGCAAATACGACTGCCACCACCGACGAGCTCTGCCCTGAAACTGGAAGGAAGTGAAATCAACCCTGTGACACTCTAATATACCCATGTTGTGCAGTCTGTCCCTGCACCTCCCTAGAAAATCCTGGGCATCCTCTCCCTGCTCACCCCCAAAGACCGGAGGGTGTAGCTGTGTCCATCTACCCAATAACTTATGCTGCTCCCCTCTCGGAACTGGCTTGGATCCTGATACCTCTAACCCAGGCTGAGCCCTAGCAACCGGCGGAATATCGGGAGTACGCTGTGGTCCTGTAGTCTGAGCTGTAGGGGTCTGAACTCCCCCTCCTACCTGAGAGGTGGCAGGATCCGATGGAAGGATGCCTGCCTGCGACATCGTGTCCATGAATCTCAGCATGCAGCCCATGACATCCTGGAAGCCTGGTGCCGTCATAAAGTCTACTGGAGGTTGTGCTACTGGAGGCAGCTCCTCCTGCTCATCAATGTACTAATCCTCTACTGGTGCAGCTGGTGTAGATCTGGGATGCCCTCGCCCACACAAGTCATAAGGCACGAGTAGGCGCTATGGAAGGAGTCATTCACGGGAATGGAGTCCCCATACACAAAACGACCGGCTGGGTCGTTACACATGATTTCCTCATTAATGCTCTGAATCAGTAATTTGTGTTCCAATGTTACTAATTTGGTTGCTGGTTGCCAATCAACTCCTGTTTGTTTTGTGCATTTGTTGTTCAATATGCTCTCCCTCTTATCCTTCATATGTTCTCCTATTTCAAGTGTCTTGTGTTCCCAACTCCCCTGAATCCCTATTTGTAAAGTTTTCTGTCTTCACTTATAATTAGGTAATGAATAAATTTGAATCTGGGAACTTTGGGTTTTTGTGATTGTATTGTCGTTTGTTTTCAGAATTGCTTCCAAAAATGTTTTCACTATTAACACCTTTTTTAAGAACTGTTTCCTTTTCTAATATACTTTTTCACTCCTATAGGTTTTACTCCAAATATGTCAAGCACTCTCACTTCTACTCTTAAATTATTTAAGTTCTGCCCCTCCAGTGTGTGTACTGCCTAGAAATCCATGAGATTCTTTCGAACTCTGGCACACTGGGGTAGGCCCTCCCACACTGCACATAACCACTTCTCTATTTGAAAGGATCTTGGTGTGAGCATTACCCGGGATCCCTGAGATCCTTAGGGAACTTTGACACACCAGGATACTCCTATTGACACTATGAGACTATGGCATCTTGGACTATTAGAAGGCCTAGTATTTCCAGGTTCACCTTGGGCTTATGCAGTCTCCCTATAACATAGCTTTCATTTATTATGTAATTCATCTATTTATGGCCTGTAATAATAATCCTTGTAAACATATATTGGGAAAATTAGTAAAAAAAAGAGGGATTCTTATATGATTTCTGTGAGGGAAACCGGGTAGAAATCATGCTTTTAGGTTTATTATGCTTACTCGCATTAGAAATCTTGCCTTAGGTTGTTATGAAATCGTGCCTTTGGATTATTATGTTTACTTGTTTTGTTTGACATACTAGAAAAATATGTTATAGGCTCATTGTATCATTTGTTACGAAATTCTGCTTCTACATGATCATGACCACCTAGAAATTTTGTCATCAAGTTACTGCAATAATTCTGCCTAATAAAAACGTCCATTCCTTATGTGCATTAGAGATCCTGCCTTAGGACTGTATTTGTATTCTCTTTTAACCATGTCTACATCGCATAAATCAACAACCATCCTGTCTATAAAAATGTTTAGAAGCAACCCCAATACCTAGGCACCATGTTATAGGATAAATATGTATGAAATTAGTTTCGTGATGTTCAGCACCTAGACAAGCATGTTTGTAGAACGTCCTAAAACTCAAACTATTTCACTCTCATTTAATCGATTTCAAGAATTCTGATTGCATTTTAGACAACATGTTATAATCCCTGATCTACGCCTAGGAAAGCATGTATGTTATTAAAACCTTATAAAAATTGTAAAACTCTGCTTTGCTTATTTGTGAATGGCCCAGATTCAACAGATTCTGAAATCAGTAGGCAAACTGATTAGGTTGCTATCACTTCGCCTTAACACAATGCTGCATATTCTCTGCTTGTCCTGGTCACCTAGATATCCTGTTCTAAGACTTTTCTGAAACATCTGAGATTTTTCTGTTTGAGACGTGCTTATGGTCTGCTTATATGAGGAGGTAAATGTGATCCCCCTTAACTGTTATTTATTTGATAGTCCTATTTGTTCTTTATTGTCGCTCACATTTTTCTCCTTTTAAATACCTTAGAAGAGTCTAGAACTTCCTAAAATTAGTGGTCTTAAATACCTCCAGGACCATAAGGAAGGGACGGGTAATGCACACATAGAGTTCGTCTAATTAAAACCGTTTATATAGCCGCTAAGGGGAGGATAATTGGGTAGTAAAAAGATATGATGACATGTGCTCTAATGCCACATGTAACCCCTCTAGTTGAGGAAGGTTTACCGGGTATCTTACAGATGTTATCCTATAGGCTAATAAACTTAGGACTTCCCTTATTTTTATACATATGTTTGCTTAGACTGCTTTATTTGAAAAATGACTAGTTCACAAAATAAGTTTGGCCGGGACCCACCGTTGTGGACCTCGAGGGGTTCCTAACACCTTCCCCTCAAGGTAATTTCAAGCCCTTACCCAATCTCTTGTAACACGAACCGGTTTACATGAGTTATTTGCAATAGGTGCCCTAACACACCTTAAATCTGTTAGGTGGCGACTCTTCAACTTCCGTACCCCTTTCCCAAAAGGAAACGAGCTGTTACAATGAATGTCGAAACCATGACTCCCACTGCAAAGGGAAAAAAAAGGGGGAGCGACAGCATAGCGATTCCGCTGGGGATTTTAGGCGTTTACCATAAAAAAATTTCTTTGTGAATTAGTCCAAACATGCCTCACTTTGTTAATACATGTGCACCCTTTCCCTTTCCCTTTATGTGAACTTAGCTGTTTATTTTGAAGTGTTTATTTCCTAAATACTAAACTGACTTGTTTCTTTGTTTTCCTTCTTAAACGTTTTTCAATTATAAATACTGTATTTATTGCTTTCCTAACGTGCAAATACGCGCCAACGTGCTATTTACAGCTGCATAAATCATGCTCAACATCATACTCCACTCGTGCGTAAACAATCCTTTAGAAATGCTTGATGAGTGGTTGTGCTTTTCCAATATATCACCCTTAAATTCGGAAAGGCTTATTTGCGGTAAAACTAGTCGATCAGCGGTGCAGTCGACGGTTCCGTGCCTTTCCCCCTCAAGTTGTCCGCTTGAGGGTACCAGTCTAGACCCCTATAGTAACCCTACTCTTATTTTAACTGTGCATGCATCATGGTCACACCTAGTCAGGTTAATATGCTGTCCACATAATAATCCTTTAAGACGAGCCTTATCCAAAGTTCACCGGGGTTTCCATAATCCCAACGGACACAACCACGTTTTGTACATTAATTTTGGAGAACTTAATGCCAAAGGGACTAACTTAATGCTAATCAGATGTATATAAATAGTCGAATCAGGTGGGGGAAAAGGGCCTAACTTTCTTTGTTTGCAGAAAATGAGGCATCAGGCCCCCAGATTCGGCATGGTCAGCAACATACCACCACTGCTACTAGACTGGTGGGAGGATCTTTCCTCAAGCGACAAGAAACACGTGAGAAAATACTTGGCCAATTTACCTTCCCTGCTAAGCCAAACGATATGTTGATCGAAGGTGTAACTCTATTCTGGAACAGTGAGAGAGCCGTGTTCCGTTTTGGAGATATAGAAATGACACCACTCCTGGAAGAAATCAGGGAATTTGCTGGACTGCCCTGGGTTATTGGTACCGGAGAACCGCACTGGTAAGGGGTTCCTAAAAATGACGGGATTAAAGAAGAATGCCGACTTGGAATGCTTGAAAAAGTCCTACATACCCTTTGATTACATATATGAAAGATACGGTCATAGCAAGTCTTACCGTACATTCCATGATGAGTTTTCTATCACTTCTCTGGGTCACATCCATTGCAGAGTTTTTGTATTCATTGTATGTTTCTTGGGTATGATAGTGTTCCCAATGAAAAGGGAAAGAATCCACACTAGACTGGACATGGTCACCAAGACCTTAATGGAGGGAACTGAGGGACAGACATACACTATAATACCTATGATTATAGCCGACATCTACCAAGCTCTTGACCGCTGTCAAAAAGGGTTCAAGAATTTCGAGGGTTGCAATCTGCTACTACAACTGTGGTTATTGGAGCAACTTCAAAAGAGTCAGTACCTCCAAGAATTTCCTCGAAGGGCTTGGAACGATCATATTGCCTTCCATCACCCTAGGCGGATGACTTACATTCCGGACATGTTTTCTCAACTGGGAAGTGCCAAAGAATGGGTAGAGTTCTTCGACAATTTGACCGAAGAGAAATTACAGTGGATGTTTGAATGGTTTCCCACGGATGAATTCATCATCAGGTCCAGGGACGCTCCTCACTTATTATTGATTGGGTTGCGGGGAATACACCCTTATGTCCCCATCAGGGTTATGAGGCAAGAAGGAAGGAAGTAGGGCGTATCAAGGGTTGCAAAGATAATCCACTTCAGAGCAGACTTTCAAGATGACGACATCCCCTACAGGTGTCAAGCTCAGCATATGTGGCACTGCAAGATCATTAAGGAGAAAAACACCATCGAGCCAGACAGCTATCACGCTGGGTGTGCATCCTTCTACCCGGCGTGGTTAGAAGACAACCTAGATGGGATAGTGAAGCCAGGAACCGGCCGAGGAAATAGGGTCATAGATGAAGATGCCGAGGCACAAACCAAATATAACAGACTGCACAAGAGGGTTCATGACTCCAAAATTGAACATCGGGAGATACACGAGACAAATATGAGGCTGATCGAGGAATGGAAGGAAATGGCTATCACCTCCAATAGAAGGTTAGAATATCTGGAGCGGGGTTTGGTGGAGCTGGAAGGTAAAATGATAAAGAGGATCGACAACTGCGAGAATGTTAAAGGGAGCGGGGGAGGACATCTGGCTAGAGCCTACCTGCTGCTAGGTCTGCGCGAGCTGGGGAACCTGGTTGATGGAGTTAGAAGGACCGAGTCTGGGGAAGGTCCTTCTAGGACCAAGTAGGTTAGATTAATTTGCTCTCCTAAATGTAATAAGTCCAAGTGCCAATAGTGACTTATCTTTATTATCTTAGTGTCGTTACGGGATTCGTCTATTTTTTATATTAGTTAAATGAGGCATTTACTGGCATCTAAGTTCTCCAAATTAACTTGTCGCTAGGCCTACCTCAGGCACAACGAGGCTCCCAAATTAGGACACAAATTTACCTTTCTGCAATATGTGTTTAAATACAACAAATACTCTCTTCAGAACCCTTACTGACTTGGTTACCTTTTGTTTTTCTTTCTTTTTTATTATTCCCATTCCCCAAAGGTTGGTTCATGCATACTGGCATCAGCGTCTTATCACACAAGATCCAGGAGCCCTCCACATTCTCCTCCTCCTAGTCCACCTAAAGGAAAAGGAAAAGCAATGATGGAGGATTTGAACAACACCAGAGAAGAAAGCACTACACAGGTTGAACATGCAAAAGCTTCTGATGGTCAGGGTACTCAGGCCCCAAATGATACAGTTTCACGACTTGAACACAAAATACTGGAACTCCAGGGTGAGCTCGAGCATGTCCGGAATGTAGCAAACCTATCCTTCTCACTCAGTGTCCCAAACATCAGTAATCCAAACACCCAGAATCTCGCTCCACCTCAAAACACACCCAACAAGCGCCTACAAAATCCTCCTACACCTCACCATTATACAACCCCAACAAAAAATCAAACTATCCCTCCACAATACCAGCAAAACACCTACCACACTCCACAAAATACCCCCCCAGTCATTCCCGAGCCCTAGAACTCCACCAATGATCACCACTATACCCAAACACCAGGTCACCAAAACAACCCTATATATATATGGAGACCCTACCTCACTCCACTCAACCCATCTCCTATGCACCAGAGCCTGTAGATAAAGGCATGCTCATTAAGAACCTGGCCGAGGAGCTCAATAAGTTGACCAGCCGAGTTCAAGGTGTAGAAGGAGGCAAGGGGATAGAAGGTCTAAACTATGAAGACCTACGCATACAGCCAGATGTAGAACTATCGGAGGGTTACAAACCTCCCAAGTTCGAGATGTTTGATGGTACGAGTGATCCTAGGGTTCATTTAAGGACCTATTGTGACAAACTTGTCGGGGTCGGAAAGGATGAAAAGATCCGGATGAAGCTTTTCATGAGGAGCCTTATAGGAGATGCCTTGTCCTGGTACATCATCCAGGATCCTAAGAAATGGTCCAACTGGGTGAGTATAGCGTCTGATTTTATGGAAAGATTCAGGTTAAACACAGAGAATGCACCCAATGTCTTCTACATTCAGAACCTTAAGAAGAAGCGTACTGAGAATTTCCGCGAGTATGCTACTCGTTGGAGGTCGGAAGCAGCCAAAGTCAGGTCGACATTGGACGAGGAATAGATGAACTATTTATTCGTCAGAGCACAAGATCTACAGTACTATGAAAGGTTGATGGTTATTGAAAACCATAAGTTCTCCGATATCATCAAACTCGAGGAAAGGATCGAAGAAGTCATCAAAAGCGGGATGGTAACAAACTTTAAGGCATTGCAAGCCACTAATAAAGCATTACAGTTAGGGGGTATATCGAAAAAGAAGGATTCGGTAATAGTGATGGTCGCCCAAGGAGCCAAAATTCCTCTTGTTTATCAAACCTCCCCACTTACACACCAAGCACCTCCACCCATTTATCAACCATCACCTCCAAGATATTCCCAACTAGCCGCTGCTTATCACACCTATAACTCCCAACCATCTCATTTTCAATCACCTCCCACTTGTAAAGACTACCCAAGACCTTGACCTAACTTTGATCGCAGACCACCCAAATAATACACTGCCGTCGCTGAACCCATCAACCAGCTGTATGAAAGGTTGAAGGTTGCTGGTTATGTCACTTTCATCCCTGCTGTGACCATGGAGAATTCATCCCAATGGGCCAACCTAAATAAGTCTTATGCATATCATTATGGCATGAAAGGGCACACTATTGATGAATTCCACACATTGAAAGATAAGATCCAGACATTGATTGATAATAAGGTCATCCAGGCGAAGGAAGCTACGCCTAATGTCCGCAATAACCCCCTCCCAGATCATAGGGGTGCAGGTATCAATGTGATAGAAACATATGAGGAATGGGATCCTGAAGTATCAATTGGACTTATCAAAAAGGGCGACGATCCCAAGAACCCGCTATCACACTCAACCCCATCATAGTACAGATAGAGCCTCCAGTGGAGGTTGAGGTAACTGCATAAGTCCCATTCGAGGTTAAGGTAGCACCACTTGCAGCTGTACTTACCCCATTTGAGATGGAAGTAGTCGCATTGTTTATAGTAACAGTATCAATCACATCACCTTTAGACACCATGGCTGTACCATGAGATTATGTGGCTGAAACTAGAAGATAAGGAAAGACTAAAACGGAAGAATCTGGCGCTGCGCAAGGAATGACCAGAATAGGAAGAGTCTATACACCCAAGCATCTGGGAGAATCCAGCAAGCAGACCTCTAACAGACCACCCATTATTGAAACAAGCCCAGATGACCTATGGAGGAAAGTGCAAGCGAGGGAGTATTCGGTTATCGACCATCTGAATAGGACTCCTGCTCAAATATCTATCATGTCGTTGTTACAGAATTCAGAAGCACACATGAATGCTCTCCTAAATGTGTTGAGTAAAGCATATGTGCCTAACAACATCACTGGCAGAGAAATGGCCAATATGGTGGGGCAGGTGCTGGAGAGTCACAAAATCACCTTCTACGAGGACGAATTGCCATCTGAGGGTATTAATCATAACAAGGCACTGCATATCATAGTGCAATGTGAAGACAATTTTATTGCTAGGGCTCTGATTGACAGGGGATCCAGTCTCAATATTTTCCCATTGACAACACTAAAGAGGTTGGGCAAAGTCCTTGGTAAAAATCTTCAGGGCAAGCGAGGGAGTATTCAACCATCGATCATTTGAACAAGACTTCTGCTCATATATCTATCATGTCACTGCTACAAAATTTATAAGAACACATAATTCTCTCTTAAAGGTGTTGAGTGAAGTATATGTACCTAACAACATCACTGGTAGAGAAATGGCCAATATGGTGGGAATGGTGCTGGAAAGTCACAAAATCACCTTCCACGAGGACGAGCTGCCACCCGAGGGTTTAAATCATAACAGGGCACTGCACATTAGTGAGGACAATTTCAATGCCAGAGTACTGTTCGATGGGGGATCTAATCTCAATATTTTCCCATTGACAACACTGAAGAGGTTGGGCAAAGGCCTTGGTAAAATTCTTCAGGGCATCACCAAACCAATACAGCCAAGGCACCATGGTACCACTTTTGGGCTGGGACACCGATACACCTGGAAAGAATACAGAAACTGGTCACCATTGTGGCGTGGTCTGTACTACCCATTTGAGCAGCCTATAACACACTTGAGTCAGACTTTTCAGCAGACCGACATTATATGGGGATCAGAGGAGGAAGATGCACTGACAACCTTAAGAAACCTGTTCCTGGAGTATGAGGACATGGACTTTTGTGTCATTGTTGAGGAGGAGGAAGAGGAAGGCCCTACCATCCGAGCTGTGAAGAAAGGATTATTCCTTAAGAATTGGACCGTTATACCATCCAGGGCCCGACAAGTCCCGGGGTAGCAAGGCTGAACAACACCATCTCTTTTATTTTTTGAGAAAAAATAATGATTTCCCTTTTTGCATTTGTTTTAAATACTATTTCCAAATGTTCCAAAACGTTGTTTTAATTATTGAAAATCGCATTTTTTTTGAATCTTTCAATGAATCGATATTTATTATTATCATATTCCTCTCATATCTTTATCTATACAACATTACTATTTCCTGTCTTGATGAACCGACAACTGTGACATGTAATGAGACAACGCAACAGAAGGATAATTATTCGGAAGAAGAATACGTCATACCCGAGGAAATCATCAAAGAAGTGGAAGACTTCAAAAATAAGCCCAAATCAAATCTGGACGAAATAGAAATAGTCAACTTGGGAGATTCCGAGACTGTCAAGGAAACCCGCATCAACATCCACTTGTCGCCATCAGAAAAGGAAGAGTACACACAGTTCTTGAAAGAGTATGAGGACATCATTGCATGGTCATACGATGATATGACCGGGTTAAGTACATCCATTGTGGCTCACAAGTTGCCCACAAACCCAATGTGTCCACCAGTGAAGCAGAAGCTTAAGAAATTCAAGCCTGACATGAGTCTGAAAATCAAGGAGGAGGTTACTAAGCAAATCAAGGACAACCTCCCATTACCCAACATCCATATCATTGTCGACAATTCTGCTAAACATGAGATACAATCTTTTTTGGATTGTTATGCGGGGTATCACCAAGTCCTGATGGATGAAGAAGATGCAGAAAAGACAGCTTTCACCACACCATGGGGGACCTACTATTACAGGGTCATGCCATTCGATTTGAAAAATGCCGGGGCAACTTACATGAGAGCCATGACTGCCATCTTCCATGACATTGTGCACCAAGAAATCGAGGTGTACGTTGATGACATAATCATTAAATATAGAACACAAGAAGGCCATGTGCGAGATTTGAGAATGTTCATTGAGCGTCTATGCAAGTTTGACTTAAAATTGAACCCTGCTAAATGTGCATTTGGTTCCATCTGGGAAACTCTTGCGGTTTATAGTCAGTCAGAGGGGTATTGAGTTAGATCCAACAAAGATAAAATCTATCCGAGATCTTACACCTTCAAAAATTAAGAAAGATGTCATGAGTTTTCTGGGAAGGTTGAATTACATCAGTAGGTTCATCCCTCAGCTTACTACCACATGCGAGCCCATATTTAAGCTGCTAAAGAAAGACGCGGTGATTAAATGGTCGGGTGAGTGTCAAGAAGCCTTTGATAAAATCAAAGAATATTTGTCAAATCCGCAGGTATTGGTCCCGCCTAAGCCTGGAAGACCATTGTTCTTATACTTGACGGTCTTGGAGAATTCTTTTGGATGTGTCCTCGGACAACATGATGCGACTGGGAAGAAAGAGCAAACCATCCACTATCTGAGCAAGAAATTTACTGGTTATGAAGCCAAGTATACTTTGCTGGAAAGAACTTGTTGCGCCTTAACTTGGGTCACTCAAAAGCTTAGACATTATTTGTTGGCTTATACCACATACCTCATAACCAGAATGGACCCTCTAAAGTACATATTCCAAAAGTGATGCCCACGGGAAGGCTAGCCAAATGGAAAATCTTGCTCACAGTGTTCGACATTGTCTATGTCACCCGCACGGCAATTAAAGGCCAAGCCTTGGCCGATCATTTAGCTGAGAACCCGGTTGATGATGAATACCAACCCCTAAGCACTTATTTCCCAGATGAGGAGGTAAATTCAATTAAAGTAATTTCAGAAGACACTAAGACTTGTGAAATGTTATTTGATGGAGTAGTAAATGCAAAAGGTATTGCGAGTGGAGCAATTTTGATTTTGTTGACTGGTCAGCATTATCCGGCTACAAACCGGCTTCAGTTCTTCTATGCAATTAACACTGCTGAATATGAAACTTGCATCATGGGCATGAACATGGCAATTGATATGGACGTAGAAGAATTATTAATCATAGGAGACTCTGATTTGATCATTCGGCAAGCACAAGGCGAATGAGAAACTCGAGATATAAAGCTTATCCTATACAAACAACATGTGGAAGATCTTAGCAAACGGTTCAAATCTATTGAATTCAAGTATATTACTCGATTTCACAATGAGCTAGTCGACGCACTAGCTACCTTAGCTGCAATGCTGCCATATCCGGGCAATTTCCATATTGACTCGTTGGAGATTCAAATCTGAGAAAGACATGGTTATTGCAACACGATTGAAGTAGAACCAGATGTCCAACCATGGTATCATGATATTAAAAGGTACTTGAAAATAAAGGAATACCTTGAGCAAGCCAATGGAGACCAAAAGAGAACCATTAGAAGGCTTGCCAGCAGTTTCTTTTTAAGCGGAGAAGTGTTATGTAAGAGAACTCCAGATCTGAATCTGTTAATTTGTGTAGATGCCAAAGAAGTTGAAAAGATCATGAACGAAGTGCATTTGGGAGTATGCGGCCCTTACATGAATAGATATGTCCTGGCAAAGAAAATCCTGCGGGCAGGTTATTACTGGATGACCATGGAAAAGGATTGCTTCAGTGTCAAATACACACTGACATGATTCATGCACCGCCTTCAGAGTTGCATCCTATGTCAGCGCCTTGGCTGTTTGTTGCTTGGGGTATGGATGTAATTGGGCCGATCGAGCCAAAAGCCTCAACTGGGAACATGTTCATATCAGGGCCATTGATTACTTCAGTAAATGGGTCGACGCAGTCACTTTCAAAGCCGTCACCAATAAAGTAGTGGTGGAATTCGTACATCCTAACACTATCTGTCATTTTGGTATTCCAAAAACTATCATTACTAACAATGCTACAAATTTGAACAGTCATTTGATGAGGGAGGTATGCGAACATTTTAAAATTACGCATTGCAATTCTACCCCTTACCGACCCAAAGCCAATGGCGCCATTGAAGCAGAAAACAAAAACATCAAGAAGATTCTCAGGAAAAAATGATCCAAAGTTCTAGACAATGGAATGAGAAGTTGCCTTTCGCATAATTGGGATATTTCATAACCGTGTGCACGTCAGTTGGGGCTATGCCTTACTTATTGGTTTATGGCACCGAAGCCGTAATACCTACAGAAGTCGAAATTCCCTCTCTTCGAATCATCGTTGAAGCTGAAATCGAGGATGATGAATGGGTTAAAGCTCGGCTGCAAAAGTTAACTATGATTGATGAAAAATGGATGGCCGCAGTTTGTAACGAGAAGTTGTACCAACAAAGAATGGCTTGCACTTACGACAAGAAAGTACGGCCTAAAAACTTCAAAGTGGGGAAACGCGTTCTAAGACGTATTATCCCGCATAATAAGGAAGCAAAAGGAAAGTTCGCTCCAAATTGGAAAGGTCCATACATTGTAAGAAAATTGTTGCCAAAAGAGGCATTGTACGTAGGGCATATTGAAGGAAATGACCCCGAAATGGCTGTCAATGCAGATGCAGTCAAAAGGTATTATGTTTAACCCCTTTCGAGGTCTTAATACTCTCCGATTGGGATGATGAAAGTTTTCATTCTAACTACCCAAACACTATCAATCTTTTGTAAATATTTTGAGCCGGTTATTCTTCTTTGATCACCCTCTTTAGAACCTGAAAGTTCAATGTAAAAAAAATGAAATATTTCCTTGAACTACGTTCAACTTGATTCCGAAAGGATATGTAGGCAGCCTCACTCTTGGATTCAGTCATACCAAAACAAAAATCCAAATTCCCCCAAAGATGAAACTGGAGAAGAAAGTATAATGGATCGGCGATGCTTTTGCCCGAAAGGTTCCAAGGTTGTAATTCAATTCAAACTCTTTCTACCCAAATCATGTTCAAGTCCTTCTTATCAATCGGTAAAAATGTCCAAAATTGGAAGATATAGTTACTTGGATCTGATACAACCAAATGAGAGAAATAAAATGAGAGAGTCTTATCGGTGAAAACCCACATGGGCACCATGAAGCGATGGTAAGAAGAGAAATTGAAAAAGAGAGAGTCTCGTTAGTGAATACTCGCAAAGAGCAGATGGTGAGAAGAGAAATGAGAGAGGTTAGCTGGTGAAAACCCGCAAAGGTCACCACTGATCGAAAGGGCGAATAATTGGTCACTGGCATGGACACATGCCTGGGCAAGGTTTTTCAATTTTGAGATATAAGCTATGATGGATTTCTGAGAGCTGGATGGTTTGCACAGACCGAGCATCCAGTCCAAGAGATATGTCATGTTCATTGAAGTCCGCATACACTCCAGATAAGTCCTTCTTCCTTTTCCCCGAAAGGGATACCTCTTATCTAAATTCATTGGTCCATTCTGTTGTTTGTTTTTCTTTCAATCCCTTTTGGTCTAATTCTATTCTAAATGAAGACAAAGAAAGGATGGCAAGACTTATTTACAAGGTTATCATTTGATACAAGCTAGTACACAAAAAGCGCCCATCCTCGACAGGTGCATCGAGTCGACCTCGACTGGCCATGATGGTTGATGATTTGAAATCAAGAATTCCCGAAAGGAAAGAGATCAAAGTCAAAATGCCGCAAAGGCAAAAGAAAGTTAAAGAAGGTTAAGTCCCACATGATTAACCGTCCTGGTAAAAGTTTGGGCAAAGTCAAGATATCCAGGGTTTGAGATGAAATCAATCCCCAGAGAGAAAGCAAGCAATCTAGATCCTCGTCCAAAATACGGGCCAAGACCAAGTGACCAAGATGATCAAGGCCACAAAACCAACAACCGTCTCAAACTGACAAATTGTTCTTTGATTGAAGAAAACAGGAAACGGGTGCAACCTGCAAGAAATTGCGCAAGGGCTAGAAGTAGCTTTGCAAAAACAACTTCAAAAGTAAAGTTTCCTCCAAATTCTTTCTCGCATTCACTTATTCTCTGACAATAAAAGAAGAAAAAGACATGATGTTAAAAATGATTCAAAACTATGATAGTGTAGGGTCTCTAATCCCAAGCTACATCGCTTTCCAACGTAGGATCCCACTCCCTAGATGATGCCAGCATAACCTGATGACTTTCCAACATAAGGTCTCACTCCCTAGTTGATGCCAGCATAACCTGATTAGTTTTCAAGATAAGGTCCCATTCCCTAGTTGATGCCAGCATAACCTTATGACTTTCCAACATAGAGTCCCATTCCCTAGTTTATGCTAGCATAACCCGATGACTTTCCAACATAGGGTCTCATTCCCTAGTTGATGCCAGCATAACCTGATGACTTTTCGACATAGGGTCCCACTCCCTAGTTGATGCCAGCTCAATCTGATGACTTTCCAACATTGGGTCCCACTCCCTAGTTGATGCTAGCATAACCTGATGACTTTCCAACATAGGGTCCCACTCCCTAGTTGATGCCAGCATAATGTGATGACTTTCCAACATAGGGTCCCCACTCTTTAGTTGATACCAACATAACCTGATGACTTTACAACATAGGGTCCCACTCCCTAGTTGATACCGACATAACCTGGTAATTTTCTCAACATAGGGTCTCCAACCCTAGTTTATTTTACTTTTAGAAGTAAGGTCTCCACTCCCTAGTCTACATTTATTCCGGGTACACCATTCCCGCCCTTTTATAGCCTTCAATAATGAAGTAGTATAGAAGTGGCCCGTTTCACTTGGCTCATAAATTGGGCATGTCTGATAGACACGCTCATAGCTTTGTTAAAATCTTAAGAGCCCAAAGTCCTTAGGCCAAGAGTCACATGACTCAGGCCCAGAACCAGTCTGGTTCTGAGTAAATTCCAAGACCCTTAAGGGCCAATTTTGGAATCCTAATTTTGAAAGTTTTCAGAAAATGTTAGAACTTCTAGAATAGGGACAACTGTCTCAATGCTGAGTAGGAAGGATAGGGATAAGATCCCAAATATCCAAAATTGGACAGTTGTCCATTTTCTGAGATAAGAAGGTACAAGAAATTGGATAGCTGTCTAGATTTCTGTTAAGGAAAAGATGTCTTTTCCCTGATTTGAGGGATGCTGGAAGATTCCTTTTTGAACACCCATTTCCTTCATTATAAAGAGAGACTGATATACACATTTATATAGACTTACACACGCATATATGAGCACACAAATATACATACAGAAACAAATTTTTCTAAAATTACCAAGTCTATACTGCTTTTAAGTTCTTTGCCTTTCCATTTCCAAAACTTCTTGAAAAACTAGTATTGGTATTTCAGAAACAAAAACCAAAAAAATTAGATTATTTTCCTACTGGTTTTGTCAAGCTGGGACTAGGTATTCTTAGGTATTCTACTTGATTTCCTGTTGTTGTTTTACTCATGTTTCAGAGACCTATTTCCTTTATATGTTTGTTTGCTTGCTGCTATCAGGTACTTTCTTAACACTGTAAAGTTTGAGTTTGTTGTATCATGATTATGACTTGCTGGTTATCAAAATATGTGTTTGGTTTGAATACTGCATGAATCATGTTGGTTAAGGTTGTATGGTTGGGAGCTATGTGTAAATTAATGTAGAGTTAATTATTTACACTGTTAGGCAATTTAGGTTATATTAACTTTATATTAAAGTGTTCTGAAAACCGCAAAAAAATCCATTTAAAGCTTCATATATATTCATAAAGTGTATATGTTCGTGTGTAATAGTAGAAACAAAAAAGAGCATGTTTTTTTAAAACTTGTTAAAGTAGTAACAGGTAGATATGTTATCACTGTTCAGTTAGTAAAAGTGAAATAATATAGAGTTTTCTTCATTTTCTTGTATTACGCGTTAGTTTAATATATTAATAGATTTACTATGTCATTTTAAACAATTAAATACAGTAATTCCAGTTCTGATAGTTTAAAATCATGAAATATTGGCCTTTACGAGCAAACTGAACAGTAACCAGGATATAATTTCAGGCTCAAATAAATTGGTTCTATGAGATTGTACACTAGGGTTGTTGGCTAATAAATCAAATTGATAATTCGATTAAAGGCATTTATTCTTTAATGTTTTAAATACACAATGAGTTTTAAACTTATTACTTAAAATGAGTTAATATAAATATTGAAAACTTAGGAAATCCAATAAAACATTATCGAGTTTAACCAGATTTTTTATTTACTTTACTCGCGTCCCATACCCCCTTAGCTTTCTGTTTTAAAAGATAAAATATAAGTAAAATTTTATAATTGCTATTACAAATTTTAGTTTCAAACTCACAAATACGTATTTGGCCAGAGTCATTCGAACCATTAGTACCAGGCCCAAATCATCCTTGACTAATTTTATTTAGTTGTTCATAAAATATGAACTGGCCCAGAGTCACTTGGACTCATTATCACCGAGCCCAAATCCTCTTTGGATTAATTCCATTCAGCTAGTAATATGCATTTGGGCCAGAGTCACTTGGACTCAGTCGTTATCAGGCGCAGATCCTATTGGATCAAATTCATTTAGTTACTCTAAAACATGCATTGGGCCAGAATCACTTAAACTAAGTCAGGCCCAAATTCTTTTCAAATTGAATTCATTAGCTAAACCCAATAACGAATAACATACGTCTTGGGCCAGAGTTCATTTAGACTCAGCCTTTGTCAGGCCCAAACTCTTAATTCTGAGCCTGTTTGGCAGCTAATACGCAAGATGCTCCATTTATTTCAAACAAATATATCACATAATGTTGATCTTTTACACCTAGTTATGCGACATAGGGCATTTTTCTTAGACACAAAACATAACTTTAGGTACTCATAATCGAACTAATTATTACGATTATGTACACACACGCGTGACATGGTTGTGATGCCAAAAATAAATCAAGGTACACGTTCGCGTGAACTTGGTCAAACACTCTTAGTAAATAAAATGCCTTAATCAAACACTCATAGAAATGCTTTAGGCGCGGGATTTTAAGCTACTATCGTGATTGCGTACATGTTCACGTAACGTAATCCCGATTTTCAATAAATTCAAGGTATGTTTGGGCGACTTTGACCAAACTTTTTTTCTTAAATAAACTAAGTGTCATGAATTGTGTACAAGTACGCGTGACATGATTCTTGACACGCCCAAACTAAACGGGTATATGTGCGCGTAACTCGTCTTAAGATAGTCTCTAAATAATCGAGTAATCAGAAGCGGTAAGAGATAAAATACACATAGGTCCTAAAATGAGTAATTAGATAAAATAAGCCAAGTATAAATCATTAAGCGACCGTGCTAAAACCACATAACTCGGGAGTGTCTAACACCTTCTCCCAGACTAACAGGTTCCTTACCCGGTCTTCTGGTTGCGCATACTTTTAACAAAGTCAAAATTTCCTCGATTTGGGATTTAAAAATAAATGGTGACTCGGAACACCGTAAATAATTTCGAGTGGAGAATCTTAAATTAATTAAAATAATCTCATATTCTAATAATGTCACTTAAATTGGAAAAACTTCCTTATCCCACCCTTTCGGGAAAAAAGGAGCTGTGACAGTCCCAAATGAATTTTTTCGGCGAGGTTTTTAATGAGGCAACCATTGTACGTGCTAACTTAGAGCAATTCAGCAGTATCCGAGGGTTTTTTACAATCAACCTCGAATACTATGGGGCATTACCCTTGAATGTAACCTTTTTGCAAGGAAAGTACTTCGCGTCAACAAGGTCTCGATAGGAAAATTTTGTAAGGGCCAAATGGTTGAATGAGTCGTGCCCATGTAGGTTACTCGAGCCCTAACATCAAACATGTACGCATGTGTAATCATATATTAAGAGAAGTATTTTTCCTTGCTAAATATTTCATGCGTTAGAAAAATTTTACTTTACAATTTCATCTATTGTGTAAACAAGGTTAAGAGCCGATCACAACTGAAATTCAAACAACTAACCCCACACTCATGGACTGCCATCCAAAAAATCAACGTGATCGAATTATTAGAACCTTGAGATTGTAAGACCTTAAAAAGGAAACCCACGATTTTATAGGCCACAGCCACCCGGGGACTACATTTCGAACAAGTTCGAAGTGTACCGGGAAAACAAGCCTAAGAGGCCAGTCCCAAACTAAAAAAGCTATGGCCAAATTAACAAGGTTTGGAAAAATTACAAAAGGGTTCTATAATATCAATCCTCAAAAACCCTAATGAGTACAAAAATTGATCGGACTCTCTAACGAATTGTTTATTTCATGCTAAGGAATTATGCAGCAAAGGATTTCGATAATATCGAGCCTCGAAAACCCTAATAGGTACAGGATTTTTTGAACTCTCGAACAAATTTCTTATTTCATGCTAAGGCATAACAAATTTTAAACAATAAATCTTTCAAGCCGAAAGGGGGAAAAGCAATTCTTTTTTACTATGGCCATATCGGCCTGAATTAAGAGCCTAAGTACCATTTTATTTTTGAGCTCGATAAATCATCTTCACTCAGCTGAAACCTAAGGGTTATCCTACAAGTTAGAGCAGACACTCACTCGACACCAGTTCGATTTCGGCTAAAATCGCTTAAGCCTCGAACCTATGAAACAACATTTTCATAAGGCATAAATGAAACAAAATTTTCATAAGGCAGAAAATAAAGACAAGTTGAAAAAAAAGAGATCTTTTATTTATGAAAGGATATTTGCAAGGTCCAATCAGGACCCTACACAAAAGATCAAAAATGAAAAAAATCCTAAAGTACCTAACTATTTCCGGGGGCAACTTTTTCTCCATCAGGGTCCCCTCCACTCTCGGACCCGATCACGCTTCCGACATCATCATCATCATCGGAGGTAACAAGTGCCTTAGCATCTGCTTCGAGCTCTTTGGCATTTTGTATCTCATCAGTGAGATCGAAGCCTCGAGCATGAATCTCCTCGAGAGTTTCCCTCCGAGATTGGCTCTTGGCCAGCTCGAAAATCAAATATGCTCGGTTCTGGGCAACCTGGGCAGTTTTCGTTGCTTGGGCTTAAGTTGCTTCAGCATAACACCGATAGACGGCCACGATCGCTTCCGTATCGGGCGTGGCCTTTTCAGCCTCAGATTTAGCCTTTGCAAATTCGGTG
Organism: Nicotiana undulata; assembly: GCA_005239495.1. Classification (NCBI taxonomy): domain Eukaryota; kingdom Viridiplantae; phylum Streptophyta; class Magnoliopsida; order Solanales; family Solanaceae; genus Nicotiana; species Nicotiana undulata. The sequence goes on from ML246848.1 coordinate 19,447, forward strand.
CCCAGCCGAGCCTCTAACTCCTCAATTTTCTTGGCATGTGCCAAGCTCTTTTCCTTCATGCCCTGGAGCTAATTTTCAGCCGATGCAACTGGGCTAGAGCGGTTTCCTTCTTTGAGGTGAGGCGATCCATATTTTTCTTCCATGTTAAGGTCTCCACCTTCACCACATCTACCTCTCCTCGTAGCCGCTCGGACATTTCGACCTTCTACTGGACCTATGAGTTCGAATTGTTAGCCACTATTCCCGAACGATGTCATGAGCTTTTAAGATTTTTATTACCTGCTCGGTCATGTCGTTTTGTCCTTTCTCAGCCGCGGCTAGGTCACCTCGGAGGTCCTTGATTTCTTCTTCCTTTGGCCCACTGAGGAATTTAAATGCATTCTTCTCCTTAGTGAGGTTGTGAATGTCGGCCTCGAACCGGCTCAATTCTGCTCGAGACCTAGAAAATGCCTCATGATGAAGCACCGAGGCCTTACACAGATAAAGGGAAAGAAAATTAGACAAAGAGAAAAAGACAAGTATAATATCAACAACGGAAGTCAAGGCTTACCCAATTCAAGGCTTGTTGTGCCTCATTGAAGAGGCATAGTGCTCCCATTTCGTCAATCAGGGCCTGGTCTTCCTGCGTGACCAGACCCCGAAGATAACTATTCACCCCTACGGGGGCAGCAAAAACTCGAGCATCCTCCGGGATGGAGATGAAGATTGTTCGTTTGATCCCGGGATAGAAGTTGGGGACTGGGACATAACCGGTCAACCTGAAACTTGAAGAGGTACCACTCGAGTCCTTCCTTGATATTTCCAAGTCACTCAGACCGGCGACATCCTCGATCTCGAAAAAATAACCTCAGAAGGGGTCCTCCCCTTCGCGGGCTCCTTCTGTATCAGGAGTCTTCATGGCTTGCGCCTCCCGAATCGTCTCCTCGTAAAATGAATGGACGGACGGGGAGTCTACAATTATTATTTCCCCAAGTGGGTCTCTTGAGGCATTCTTTTCATCTCGAGGAAGCTCGAGACTGACCTCCACAGCCGATTCCGCTACTTTTTGCCTTGAGACGAGGCACCCTCAGCCTTTGCCAACTCGGGTACTCCACCTGTGTCTCCTCGCGAGGCCCCGTCAGCTCGGGGGAGATTGTTTTTGGCTCCTACTGGCTTGACAGCCTTCTGATCCTCAATGTTTGTCTTTACTCGGGCCACCATCCCAGAGCCATCTTCCTCTTCTTCTTCTTCCTCCCTTAGGATTCGAATTGACTCCGCAGGAAAGGGGATGGTGTCCTTCTTCGGCTTATGCTCCACCTTTTTCTTGGGCTTTGGATCCTCTAAGGTTGAGGTCCTTTTTCTCTTTTTCTTCTTCACCGGCTTTGAGATCGGAATTTCTTCCTCGCCAGATGGGGGCCTCATGACTGCATCTTTACTGAGGCCAGCGAGAAAAGAAATTGAATAAGCGTGGGAAGAACGCTTTAACAAAATCATCAAGTACATACTAGGAGCTTACCATGATTTTTTGCTTCCCATCGTCCCTTTGATAAGTCGTGCCATGTACGTTCAGCATACGTCGAGGTTGAGACTAGGTCCCTGACCCAGCTCTTAAGGTCAGGGATGGCACCGAGTATCCAGGCAACGACTACATCGAAAAAGAGCATCGATAAGAGAAAGCGGAGAAGCAAAGTAACAAATAGGAACCCATAACGGGATCGTACTTACGTTTCACATTCCACCTCTCGGGGAATAACATCTTCTCAGCCGGAATCAGGTCCGAGGTATTCACCGTGACAAACCGACTCATCCAGCCTTGGTCCTTATCTTCGTCTATGATGGAGATGAAAACTTTGGTGGCGCGACGCTGGAGCTTTACTAACCCACCTCGGTAAAGCCGGGAGCTATATATCCTGATGAGGTGGTCGAGGGTGAAGGGGGGGCCATCGACTTTTCTCATGAAGAATCAGAGCAGTATTACAATACTCTAGAAGGAAGGGTGGATTTGACAGAGTGTCACTTGGTACTTTCTTCAGAAGTCCACGATGATTGGGTCGAGGGGACCCAACGTAAAAGGGTAAGTGTAAACACTTAGGTACCCTTCCACGTGGGTGGTAATAGCTTCCTCTAGGGGCGATATTATGACCTATTTGTTATTCCAGTTTCACTCCTTCTTCACTTTTTTGAGGAAGCTCTCAGGTATTGAGCATATATATCTCGATACCGGCTCGCAACGACTGGGGACCGATGAGATTTTCTCTATCTTGAAATCGGAGCTGATAAGACACCCCCCAGGAATACATTCCTCAAGGCGTGGTTCTACCGGCCTTTTTTCGCTGGCCGGTTGAGAGGATGAAGTTGTTTCCTTCTGAGGCACATTCTTTGAAGTTTTCTCCATTTGGTTTTGAGGTTAAAGATAGATGAAGATGATAAGATTTGATATTTTAAGAAGAGGTTAATGGTGGAACTTATAGATTTGCATATGAAGAACTTGAAAAATTGAAATGAGCTTTGAAGGTAGAGCAAAAAAGATTGAAGGTAATGTTTGAAAGAGTATAAAAGAGGCCTATTAATGGAATTCACGGCGAAGGTTCAAAGTTGCTAGTGGCCGACCATCAACTGATACACATTAATAACTTGGGGAACTGTACCGACAGGTCGTTTTGGTCACTTATGTCGCTGATGTAACAGAGATGACATCATGACAG
>ML246850.1:11949-37622 GCA_005239495.1 Nicotiana undulata
TAAAATCGTGAAATACATTGGATCGTTACTCGAGTGTAATACCCGAAGCATCGATACTTGTTACCATTGATCATTTTAATTGCTTTCTATGTTAGTTTATATTTTCACATTTAGTTATAAACAATTATCAAAAACCCAAAATCGTATTTATTTGGCACTGCACAATAAGTGATAATTCTCTAGCATTCCTAAACGCCCTCATATTGTTCTCTGTGGGATTCGACCCCAACCTTGTTGGGTTACTATATTTGAGTTGTGCCTAACTATCTTGTGAGCGTCGTTGTCTCAAATGAGTTCTCTTCAAACCAAAGGAAGAAGCTCAAACGGGACTTCCTGGACTACTATTGAGACGAGCCATATCTCTTCAAAACTTTCACTGATGGTGTTATCCAGATATGTGTTCCATAAGAAGAAAAATTGAGTATTCTTGAAGCTTTCCATTCTTCGCCATATGGTGGTGGAGAGAGAACTTCTACAAAGGTCCTAAGTTGTGGATTCTATTGGCCTATCCTCTACAAGGATGCTAGCGAGCTCGTTAAGTGTTACGTTTATTGCCAAAGGGCCGGTGGTATCTCCAAGAAAATTTAGATGCCTCTTACAACCATCCTATAGATTGATATTTTCAATGTGTGGGGCATCAACTTTATGGGTCAATTTGTGAGCTCATGTGGGAACACCTATATTTTGGTTGTGGTGGATTACGTGTCCGAATGGGTTGAAGTTGTGGCTTTTCCCAACAATGAAGCACTGAGTGTGGTAGCTTTCTTGAAGAAAAACATATTCACAAGGTTTGGTACCACAAGGCCCATCATTAGTGATGGGGGTTCACACTTTTGTAACAAAGCCTTTGATACTTTACTCTCCAAGTATGGTGTCACTCACAAGGTGTCGACCCCCTATCACCCCCAAGCAAGTGGACAGGTTGAAGTCTCCAACCGTGAGATCAAGAGTATTTTGTCAAAGTCTGTCAATGCAGATTTGACTGATTGGATGAAGAAACTTCACGATGCTCTTTGGACCTTTAGAACAACTTACAAAATTCCAATTGGTATGTCTCCGTATCGGTTGGTATTCGGGAAAGCTTGTCACCTCCCGATGGAATTAGAGCATAAGGCCATGTGGGTGTTTAAGAAGTTGAACCTTGAGTGGGATGTAGGTGCAAATCTTTGGGTGGAGAAATTGAATGAACTTTATGAGTTACGGTTCCATGCTTACTCTAGTGCGTCCTTGTATAAGGAAAAGATTGTCACGCTCCGAACCTGGGGGCGAGACCGACACCCACTACCTCACCTAACCTTGGGTACCAACTTGTGACTAAGGAACTCTGAACATGTGATGTTATACTTTGTCCATGAGCCACGTTGCAATACAATTGCAAATGGTGAATAAACTCAGTATAATGCTGGGTTGACAAGTCCGTCATAACTACTACAACTGGAAAACCAACAAAATATACATAAAAGGCTTACAAGCCTAACATACTGCACTAGCTGACAGGATATGTCTACAAGCCTCTACTGATGGATATACTATGATCGGAACAGGGCCCCGGCCTACTCATAACATATATACAAATATGTACGTAAAGCTCTAGACCCGACAACTCCGAAAGCTATGGAGCTTAACGATCAAGCTAAACTCGGGAACCATCTAATGAGGAGGTCTACACGTCTGTCTGTCTGAACCTGCACGCATGAAATGCAGCGCCCCCAAAAAAGGGATGTCAGTACGAACTAATGTACTGAATATGTAAGGCAATATATTGAAAGTTAAAACTGAACTGATAATATATAACTGAAAGCAATTGGAAGTCAATGATAATATGAAGATATGCTTACCTACTGATACTGACTCAACTCTCTCAATATCGTAAGTAAAATAGTTGTCCGGCCTTATAAGGCTCAGTATATATATAACTGCTCTGTCGTAGTAGGCTCGCTCATAGGCGCTCGGCCATAATAGGCTTTGTATCATGGCCTACTGGGCTCGCTCATAGGTTCTCAACCACAGTAGGCTCGGTATTTAACTTTATCATCTGATTAGAGGCTTCCCAATAGGGGTCTTCCATTCGATTATAGCTCCATGGTAATGAAAATACTGTAATATTGTATATATAGATTCTCTGCTCTCTTGACTGGAAGAAGGAAATACTCAATTGATTATAGCTCCATGATGTTGACCATTATCAAATTACTCAGTTCCTAATTCTGTTAATCACGTTAGAATCGCGAACTTATTTCTAGAAATGGGGATATGACTGTATGGCCTACACTCTTTTGTTGTCTTAAGGCCCATCACCTCTCGTCTCTTTATTCATTTGACTATAGATTCCGTAACACTTTAGAGTTGCCATCCATGTATCACATCTCACTCATAATGCTTCATTATCCATCTTTGTACTTCCCTGCTAATATTACTATCTATCACTTTATTATGAAATTTCGAACAAAACATTCTTTTGCTTTTAGTTCCCCTTGCTCCATCCATTGGCTCTTCGGATTTTTAAACATTCTCTCTCTACTAGGGACGGGAGCCACACTAAGGTAATATTTACCCCTTCCAGGATTCCAGTGCACGTCTTTGTAGTACTCACATCTAGTTTTACTATTTTAGAGTGCACCATCTAGGTATCTCACAAAGAGATCCATTAGCACCTTTGTAATATCCTTTTGAACTGTCAACTAATGCAAACTCCCATTCATCATTTTGGGTTACTCTAACCCCAGCCGGATCCTGCTATCTTGTCCTTCTCTTAAACCGTATCCGTTAGCTCCCATAAGGCATGAATGAGATAGGTGTGGCCGATTGTATGTACATCTATTACTGTTGAAGATAATTCAAAATGCTTATATATCCCTTTTTGAATGGTAAATAATGATAATCTTTATTAACTAGGTACCTCGTACCCTTCTTTACCATGCTTCTTTTACTTGCTGCAACTCGTGTCTAACTTTCGATTCCGTTATTCCTTTTTACCGTAAGAGTGGAAAAGTATTCTTTCCTAAAAGCTCAGTATCAAGAACCGTAAAACCTTTTAGTACACGCATGATCTGCTGAAGACCTCTCATTTACTCATCAGAAGCAAGATGCAAAATCGAATTCCTCTAACTCAACACCTCCACATCTATATCTCTTATGATTGTCTTTCTGAATGTAGGCATCGTCTTATTACGAATAAAATATAAGTTCGGAATTTGAATTCTTATAAGTGAACTCTACCACACGATCTAGAGTAAGATGAAAGAGTGACAGTCCTAAATGCCATGTAGCCTCCTGCTTATAAGTGTGGTGCACAACACACCTATAAACAAGATTCTACTAGACACGGCTTGTAGACTCCCTAGGACGGAACTGCTCTGATACCACTTTTGTCACGCCTCGAACCTGGGGGTGAGACCGGCACCCCGTGCCTCACCTAACCTTTCGTACCAACTTGCGACTAAAGAACTCCAAACACGTGATGTCCTACTTTGGCCATGGTCCACATTGCAAGACAATATGCTGACTAAATATCCATATAATGCTGGGCTGACAATGCCGTCATAACTACTACAACTGGCAAGCCAACAAATATACATAAAAGGCTTACAAGCCCAACATACTGCACTAGTTGATAGGATATGTCTACAAGCCTCTACTAATGGATATATTATATACATATATACAAATATGTACGTAAAGCTCTAGACCCGGCAACTCCAAAGGGTATGGAGATTACCTATCAAGTTGAACTCGGGCAACATCTAATGAGGAGGTTTACTCGTCTGTCTGTCTGAACCTGCACGCATGAAATGCAGCGCCTCCAGAAAAGGGATGCTAGTACGAAATAATGTACCGAGTATGTAAGGCAATATACTGAAAGCTGAAACTGAACTGATAATATATAACTGAAAGCAACTGGAAGTGAATCATAATCTGAAGATATGCTTACCTGCTGATAACGAGTCAACTCTCTCAATATAGTAAGTAAAATAGATGTCCGTCCTTATAAGGCTCGATATAAATATAACTGCTCTACCGTAGTAGGCTCTCTCATAGGCGCTCAGTCATACTATGCTTTCTGTCACGGCCAACAGGGCTCGCTCATAAGTGCTCGACCATAGTAGGCTTGGTATATAAATTTACCATCTGATCAGAAGTTGCCCAATAGGGGCTTGCCCATCGATTATGAAAATACTGTAATACTGTATATATAGATTCCCAGCTCTCTTGACTAGAAGAATGAAATACTCAACTGAATATGAAGTCCCGATAAGTAGAATATTGTAACTTATGAGACTAGGAAAATATACATAATTTTCGGAATATGATTTTTTCTTTATGCCTCGTTATCAAACTCGTGTAATTACGAGATCATGCAAATTAAAGAAGAGATTAGCCTTAACATACATGAACTGATTCTCTTTTGCAAAAACATGTAACGGAGGATTGAAGTAGAGAAGAATTCGTATGATATTCTTGAGAAAGATTGTATCGGGCCTTTTTTGAAATAGAATTTCACGTTAAACCTTGTAGTATTGCAGAGAACTCTCATGTTACCATTGCAAAAATTTTGAGCTAATAACGTTACTTTACAAAGGTGATGACCAAGCCAATGACTAACGTTATTGGTCTCTTTCTTAAAATGAATAAGAGATCAGGGACAATCTTTCCAAGGTGATGACTAAGCCAACATAGATTAAGTTGCTGCCACGTTAATCCAACATAGATTAAGTTGCTGCCACGTTAATCCAACATAGATTAAGAGTAATCCAACATTATTGATCTCTTTTTGCTTTAGTCTTTATTCAAAGACTTCAATTAATCAACCACTAATTATTAGTTAACTAGGTGATGTCCCATGATCCAATAATTAATCAATTACCCACATAATTAAAAATTATTTTCACTTATAATACTACTCACTTTTCACATACCTTATACACCTTACTATCATGGTCATGTGGTACCTTGTATGGTACTAGTCCATAAATACCGAGTATTTTAGCTCGTGCGGTATTTTATCAGAACATGCCAAACTGGGACGAAAATTAATTTTCTTTGACTTTACACCCCTCTCACCTTCACGAATTTACTCATCACTTGTTTGAAATAGCATAATGCTTATAATATCAAAATAATCTCATTCCCGAACTTACGTTGATTAACTTACGACGAAACTTTAACGTACGAGAAAGAGGGATGTAACAAGGATGAAGTACCTCCATGATCAGTATATCCGAAACAAAGATTTCAAAGAGGATGAACTTGTCCTTTTATTCAACTCTCAGCTGCGGATGTTTCCGGGAAAGGTAAAATCAAAGTGGAGTGGTCCTTTTGAAGTTGTAGATGTGACTCCATTTGGTGCCCTAGATTTGAAAAATAAGAATGGTGAGATATTTAGAGTCAATGGGCACCAAGTAAAGCACTATCTTGGTAATATTGATGATGGCCATGTTGTGGCATTGCTCCATTTCAAGTGAATGATAGTAACATGTGTCATGCCGCGACGTTAAATCAGGCGCTTCTTGGGAGGCAAACTATGTGTTTTTCATTCTCTTAATTTTCCTTTTTAGATTAGGCATTGTTTTGGGCTAATTGGTTGTGAAGTGTATGTAGGAATATTGGTGTGCATTGCTGGAACTCAGCAAGGAAAAAATTGGCTAAGTGTTAAAACTGTGCGGACAACACCAGAATTATGCGGACCGCACAAGCACTTTGCTGTCTCACAATTCTGTGTGCGGTCGCACAACTGGAAGATGGAAACAGCAAAGTCTCTGAAGTTTGGCCGCACCCAAAATTTTGCGGAACACACTAGTTATGCGGCTGCAGTCACTTTTGTGTGGACCGCACCACATATTAAAGCAACGGGTAACGAGTGCGGACCATACTAATTTTGCGCGGCCGCACTCAGGTAAGTTGGTGGGCCATCTAGTTATAGTATAAATTGGACTTTCCTAAATTTTTCACACTTTACACACTTCGACCTCTGAATCTAAGCTAAGCACAATTCACATTTCATTTTCTCTTAATCTTATCTTATTCCATCAAGTGTTGAATTCCTGCTATATCTTCATTACTAGTATGTTGATTCAATGATTTATATTCTTCTTTTTCTTTTACTTTATTTTAGTTTTATTTAATCTAGTAGGTTCATGCCTAAAATGTCAATAGATGATTAAATCTTTCTTAGCATCATGTGGGTAGTGTTTAAATTCTTAATGGGGCTTGGGTCAGTAGCTTTTCATGCTTAATTGATTAAAACCTTGCTTATTTAGTGAAATCCCTATGTAAAGTCGTAAGTCAGTGCCGCTCTGATTTAAATTATGTGGACGCACACATTTTTGTGTGGTCCGCACCAGGGTATGCCGCAGCAAACATTTTTGTGCGGTCCACAATACCCTAAGTTTAGGGCACTTGTTCTTGATGATATTGTGCGGCCTCACTAAATTTTGTGCGCTCCATAGTGGATTTGTGCGGCTACACTCAACTTTTTTTGCGGTCCGCACAAATCAAACTTCAGAGACCCAGTTAAACAATATGTGACCACACTCAAAATTGTGCGGTCCGCACTGAGGTAACTTCAGAGACCCAGTAGTCTAAACCTGGGGTCTCTGCAGCTGCACTCATTTTTGTGCGGTCCGCACTCGGTATTATGTGGACGCACTCACTTTTGTGCGGTCCGCACTGCCTATTTCTGAGAACTGTGTACTGCACTTTCTATCTTCATTCCATGTACACTACAAGCTCCAATTTTAACTGAGTTTCACTACTTGTATGTTGCAAACAATGGTTTCGTTCATGTGGCAGAGGAGATACATCTAAAGGGAGGGCTGAACCCTCCCGGGGCTGGGGTCGAGGCAAACCCAACATGCCACTTTCAGTCCAAAAGGTCATATGCAATAAAGCTACACTTAGTAGACCACCTCCTGAAACTTCAGACACCAGTGAGTACCTCCCATCCGAGGAAGCTTTTGAGGGTGACTTAGTGCAAGCACAACCAGAAGCTCAATCACAATAATTCCTAGGGAGAATCCGCCTTGTTAATGAATCAACTTCCTCCTCTAGTTCTTCTGAAGGTTCGGAGGGGGGTAGTCAAGCATCTGAGTCCTCTTCCCCACCTACTCCGATTAACTTAGATGATGATGATGAGGTCCCGGACGATGGGAGACGGGGTGATACTACTGTTGGGGGTTTGGACAGATAAAGGAGGCCGGAGGTATGGGAGGACAGATTCGTCAATGAAAAGGCCTATGCTAAATTCAGAGAATGTTGGTCACAAAGGTCGCTCAATATTGAGCGACAATTCCTAACAAAATGTCTGAGCAAGCACAACCATAATGTCCTCAAGCAATTTTAAGAGCGAAAAGAATGGAAATGGTTCAACTCCCACATGCAAGATGCAAATGAGTACCTGATCAAAGAGTTCTATGTAAATGTTGCTCACATCGAAAAGGGCACAAAGGTGACAAAAGTTTGAAATTTAAAAATCCGCCTTTGATGCCCAAGCACTGAACCAATATGTGGGATTTGAGGAAGTATAAGCGGTAAAGTATTTGGAAAATCTAGCTATGGGTGATTCAATTCACCCGTGGCTAGCTGAGATACTAGCAGTTCCAGGGACAACACCTCCGTGGCTCAGAACAGGAATTCAAATAGTCCGAAGCACCCTAAACTTTGAAGCAAAATGGTGGAAAACATTTGTGTGCAGCCGTCTTGATGAAGGCCTCCATGAAAACATCCTCCCAATTCCCAGTGCAGTGTTAGTGGCTTCCATCATGGCCGGGTATCTTATAAATGTGGGAGCCCTGATGTCTTACAACATATCCAATGCAGTCCAGAAAGAGGAGAGGTCATATCCCTACCCCAATTTCCTCACAGCGTACTTCCAAGATCAAGGGGTGGAATCAAGGCACTTTGATGTAGAGGTGAAGGCAAAGAAACCTTTTCCATTATACCACCTCCAGGGATCTGAGAACCCTAAATTCAAGGGTAAAGCTACTACCTCTACTGGCCAGTCTGAAGAGCCAGCGGTAATGTTTACTGGTTCAGTTGCCGAGCCATCCATAGTAGCCGGTACTTCCACTGGAACAACAACCATTCCTCCTTCATCCTCTGGACCATCTGCTTCAACTATACTATAAGTGTCACTCTCAGTGGCAACCTCATCTACTTACCCTCATACTGCGCTGCGAGTCTCAACAACTAGATGCAGGCAGCTACCACAAAGTTGACTACCATATCAACTGCTATTGCAGCACAGTCATCAGCCCCAACATAACCTTAGGTACCTCTTTCAGTAGAGGAATCATTGAAGAAAATTATGGAAAATTAGAAGGTCATCCTAGAGACTCTAGATGCGCATGGGAAAATCATCAAGGATTTGGGCAAACAGGTCAAAAAGATGCAAAAGGCTCATGCATCAACGGAGTCGATGGACAAGTTGAGCAAAGAGGTTGAAAAGATATCTTCTGCCAGAGATCTTCCATTGGACCTGCTCATAGAGCAGTCAGTCCCAGAACCACATAGAACAGTGCCACAGACATTGGAGGTAGCAGCCGGCCTGTCTGAGGAGTTGGCTGAAACTACACACACTGTTAAGGAGTTGATACAGATGCTCAACAACCCAGTAGTCTCTCAGCCAAGAGATGTTGAGATACAATTAGAGGAGATAGAGGGTGTTGAGGACCCCATGCAGGCTGAGGACCCTATGCAGACTGAGACAACATAGGGAGCTTTCTTTACTCTCTACCCTTTTCCATGTTCTTATTTTTTATTAGCATTGAGGACAATGTTTATTTTCATTTAGGGGTTGGTTCATTTTGATTGAAATTGACATTTGATATGTAATAACTATTACACTATTTTTTCTTTATCTTTAATTTCTCTTTGGTATGTATATATTCTTCCCCATTTGATGTATATATTCATTTCCCTTATGTATATATTCTCTTTACTTCATTTTGTATATTCAGTTTACCTTCTGTAGCTTACTTCATAACTTTTTTCGTTTGTTTTTCCTTAGTAGCATAACTTCTTATTTACTTTAATAGCTTCTTTTTAATTTGTTGTCTTCTTTTTTTGTGTTTCCTGTAAACAATAAGCCACTGGTTTTCTTAATGTCATGGTTCTTTCCAAAGGTGGATGTTGTGTGAACCGGGCAGCTCTTCCAAGCGATGGATGACATGACAACCTTCTTAAGGGATTGAGTCAGTTTTCTTTTATGTTTTGGTAAATATAGTATTAATGAATAAAAGTGTCTCAAGCAGGCTTCACTTGGTACTAACACATTTACCTCCGACCTTATGGTTCGAAACAAAGTTGTTGGCATAAAATAGCTCTAGATATGACCTTTATGCTCTTGTGTTGACTAAAACAATCATCGAGTGGTTTCTTCGAGCCATTTGTGATTCTCAATGTTTTCTAGGGTTGTTGTGGGCCTTCGGCTCTGTTCTCTTTAACAATCTAGCAACTTGAGAGGTAAGGTATTGAATTTCAAGTCCAAATTCATGTGCCAAAAAGTCTAGAACTTTCCCCAAATGTTTGTGTAGGTGAAATTCTTAGTGTAGCTCGACTTGAAAAATGATTGTAGGCTCTCCTTGATTCAATTTGAAACTTGAAAACTTCCATAGCCTACCAATGTGATATCCATAGTCAACCCCATTGAGTCGAAGCCCTTTTTCTTTCAATAACCATGTTACAAGCCTTTATCCGTTTTGTAATGACCCTCTCTTAGAACCCAATCTTTCCTTAGCATTGTTGATAAATAATTGGAAAAAGCATAAGTTTGAGTGAGAGACGAGGAATTTGAAAGTGATAAAAGGTACAAACAAGAAAAAGAAATGAAGAAAATGGAAGGCAAAGAAAAGGAAGAAATGCCCAAAAGTAATATGTCAAAAAGAAAGTGAATGATGTATAAAGATGAATGGACTCAAAGAAAATAATGATGAAAGAAATGGAGTAGATAGAAAAGGAGAAAATGATTGTAATGATCAAGAAAGAGTGACATTACGTCTCTCAAGTCCCCCCATCCTTGTAACGACCCGACCGGTTGTTTTGAGCTCTAGCGCGTCGTTCAGCGGTTGGAAGTCACGAATAACTTCATTTCAGGTATATTGACTTGTGCGTATGTTAGGAATTGAAATTCAGGAAGACCAGAGTTGAATTGAAAGGAAAATATTCATTTTAGAAGCCTTAAGTTGAAGAAATTGAGTAAGACTGGAATTTTGAGTAAACGACCTCAGAATGTGGATCTGAAGGTTCCAACAGGTTCGTATGATGATTTCAGACTTGGGCGTATGTCCGGAACTGGTTTTGGATAACCCGGGAGAATTTCGGCGTATATTGTGGAAGTTAGTATTTTAGAAGAATTTCATAAATTTGGCTGGGAAAGCATTTCAGTGTTATAGATATCCGTTCGGGACTCCGAGTTTGGGAATAGATCCGTATGGTGATTCTGGAGTTGGGAGCGCGATCGGAAGTGAATTCGGATGTCCGGAGGTCATTTTGAAGTCATTTGGCTAAAGATAGAAATTTAAAGATTTTTGAAGAATCCGACCGGAAGTGGAAATTTTGATATCGGGCTCGGAATGGAATTCGGAGAGTGGCTGTAGGTTCATAGTGTCATATATGACTTGTGTGTAAAATTTGAGGTCATTCGGACTAGTTTTGACGTGTTTCGGCATCGGTTGTGAAATTTGGAAATTTCATAAGTTCTTAGGCTTGAATCCGTGCATAATTGGTGATTTTGATGTTATGTGATGTGATTTGAGGCCTCGACTAAGTTCGTGATATATTTTCAGACTTGTTGGTACATTTAGTTTGAAGTTCCGAGGGCTCGGGTGAGTTCCGGATAGGTCCCGGGGTGTCTTTAGGCTAATATATAGCTGTTGGAGGCCTGGAGGGTCGAATTTCTGAACCCACGACCGCGTTCCGCGGTCTATATTTCGCTGACCGCGGTGAAAGGCTTCGCGGCCGCGGTCGTGTTTTCGCGGTCCGCGGTGAAGGAACACTGGTCCGACTTTGGAAGCCTATAACTTTCGATCTACAAGGAATTTTGAGATGATTCAAACCGAAAATCGTAGCCCTTCGTTTCTAGTTTCCAGAAAAGTAAAGAAATCGTAATTTGGACATCTATAGAGAAAGTTATGATCATTTGAAGATGGATGGCAGAGCAGTTTTGCTAGAAATTTTCCGATGCTTGAATCCGACTTTAGAAGCTCATATCTCGGGATATATAAAGAGTTATATGGTATACAACCAATCAAATGAAAGATCTTTGAGTCTAGTTTTTAAATCTTCAAACCGTTTATTATTTGGATATTTCTGCAAGAAGTTATGGGTGTTTTAACAGAATGTATTCTACAAGAAACCTTTAATAGGATGTACACCTGTACAGAACAAGTCCAAGGTACAACTCCACGAAGCATGGGCAGATTCTTTAAACACGAATTTGGCCCATTTCTTTCATTCCTTTCATTTGGCTTGGATGATTTTGGAGAGCATTTCAAGGGGGATTTCATCAAGCATCAAAGATAAGTTGTTTCTATTTATTTCCAAGTTAAATACAAGATTTTATCATGGGAATAGACATGAAAATTGTGGAAAAATTTGACAATTTTGGAGAAAACCTAGAAACTTGATAAATTGGATTTAACCACGAATTTGAGCATGAAATTAGGAGTAAATTGGATATTTGAGCTAGTAAAGCTATAGGTAGAGTTTATCTTCGAGAAATTTCGGAATCCGGGCACGTGGCCCGTAGGGCATTTTGGTCATTCCACTAAGCGGAGTTGGGAAATTATATAATCTGAAATTTTAGCAAACAATTGAGTATATTTTCATTGGTTTATGATCATTTGGGTAGTTATGGAGCGTTGTGCATCGATTGGAGTCGTCGGGAAGGCTTGGATGCCGTTTATGGAATTTCGGAGCAAGGTAAGTCTCCTTTCTAACTTTGTGAGGGGGAATTGTCCCCCTAGGTGAACTAAATAACAATATGAAATTATTGCGCGGGCTACGTACGCACGAGATGATGGGAGTCTGTGCGTAGCTACTTTTATGCCATGTCCGGGTAGTCTAGGACCCACTAGCATGCCTTATGTGTTGTACATGTGATCCTGTCATAATGATAGGATGACAATGCTATTGAATTGGTAATTTATTAGCGTAAAAAGGATAGAGTGTACTTTCTTAATTATTTGGAAAGAGGATAGATTTCCCTGTGGATTATTGTGTTCCTGGCAATGCTATTTATTGAATATTGTTAAACTTGGCAAATGAATTTCCAGGAAATATTCTAAATACTATCTTCATGTTTAATTAAGGAGAATTTTATCACTTCTATGAGCACCTGAGTCGCAGGTATGATTCGCGAGCAGGCTAGCCGTATTATTTTGAGAAATTGTCTTCTTGGATAAAATATGGATTTCCTTTATGTGAATACGTGTACGTATGAGCACCTGAGTCTCATGTGTGATTCGCGAGCAGGCTAGCCATATTATTATTATTATGTTGACCGCGTCGCATGATCGATTCGCGAGCGGATAAAATTGATGCATCTATGGTTCAGGCCATTCGACCCTCGGCAGTGCACATTTTATTATTGTTGGTCCGCGCCGTTCGACCCTTGGCATATTTGTGGCGCATGATAAATGCTGCATATTTCCTGTGATTTATACATGTTTATTGGCTTGAGTACATTTCAGTTGTCAGTTTAAAAGAAGAAAAGTTTCTGTGAAAGAAGTGGAATAAATTGATATTTATTGATGTTTTTAATTTCAAACTATTTGATCAATTGATTAGGATACTCATGCTTAGCTTCTCACTTAGACTATGCTAGACTGACCTATAGTTAGTGACAAATTCGACCCCTCGTCACTACCTCTCTGAGGTTAGGCGGGATACTTACTGGGTACACATTGTTTTCGTACTCATACTACACATTCCAACAAGTGATGCCTTGATCCAAAAGCCTTAATTACATTCCCGCAATAGCCCTATATGATTTCAAATTGAGTGAGCGTTTATTAGTGGTTATTTACATAAGGGGCAAGCTTATGGTACTTAGAGTCGGACTTGTGACAATCTTTTGAGAGAGATGAGTGAACTTCTTCACAGTCCTTGATTCGAGTGTTACATTCTAAAGTGAGATTTTTTCATGGAGAGTAGAGGAGGAGGAGTTTGACATCCACAATGACCTACGTGATAGAGCGAGCTTCTTTGATGAATAAAGTCAACTCTTGATGCTCTAGCGCCACATTAGAACTATGGTACTCAAAAGGTCAAAACATTGTGTTATTAATAATTCATTTGTGTTAAGGGTAATTGTAGTCCCAATTGATGCATGATTGATTCACCTTAGGCCAGCTGAAATATCCCTTTTTCTATTGGAGGTGGAATTGCCTTATTTTCTTGAGGATAAGTAAAATCTTAAGTTTGAGGGAGTAGATAAGTAGGCATTTTGAGCTCTTATTTTCTCTCTTTCACTTGTGTTTTAGGTCAAAATGCTTAAAGGTATTCCCGGAAACTAATGAAATTTTCTTGCTTACAGGAATTGTTCAATATGAGCCAAAGGAATCAAAATCAACTCACAAAGGAGTCAAAAGATGGAAAAAGCGAAAATAGGACAAAGAGACAAACTGTGCGGAGCACATGATTTTGCATGCGATAGCAAAAGTGTTGATACCCAATTTTTCCTCAAATTATTTTTTTAAAACTTGCATACATACCTTTTAAATTCACTTTTATAATAATTGGCATTTTCCACAATTTTCCATATTTTTATCAATATACTTTTTTACTTATTTGATATTTTATATTCAATAATTATTCGTAAAATATATTATAAATAATGTCAAAATATTTCCTAACTCAATATCTTTCTTTTAATCCTATTTTACCTTATTGGGATTTAATTATTTCACAAATCAGCCAATATTGACACTATTCAGCTAATTATAGAAACTTTTGCAATTATAACACAATCGTGCATTTTATACTATTTTCAGTCAATAATTAGTCATTTGTATATCTAATATTAGCTAATTAACTTAATTTCATTTATTTAGCCTCAATTTATTTTTTTGTATAAATATTAGCTATTTTATTAATTATTTATATATTTTTGGGGTATTTAACTAATAGCCACACTTTATTTAAATTCAGGCCTAAATCTAACCCAACCCATCTGATCTTTAACCCCAATCGACCCAGCCCAAATCTATTAACCATACCCGGCCCAACCCCGGATCAATTTGAACCGTTGATCAAATTAGATCAACGACCCATATTAATCTTTCCTTAATTAATTCGAACCACCCTCCCAACCGACCCTCACTCTTCACCTACCACACATCTCTCTAACTCTCGTCTATCTCTCTCTAGTCTCTAGAGACTTCCGTCTCTTCGTCTCTGATGGAGCTCCACCGCCTTCCTCTGGCCGTCTCCGGCCACCATCCTTTTAACCACAAGCCTCCATGAGTCTCCTTCTTCTAGCTCATCTTCTCTCTGAAGCCCTCGAGGGCCTGGGCCATGCTGACTTGTACCTGGGGCTCCTGCTTTGGTTGTTCTTGGCCTCTCCGGTGGGGTTTGGGCATAGCCACACTATACCCATTACGCTTCTTAAGTTTTGCAGCAGGTTTTCCGGTTCTATTCGATTCTCTTGTGAAACCCTAATTTCTGCCTAAACCTCTCAGATCTATGGTGTTTTTAGTGATTCAAGCATGTCTCTTATGTTTTACATTGTTCTTGACTCGAACTTTAAAAATCATCAGTTTTAAAACGGTTTCACTTCCTTTTAAAGCTAGGGTTTCTCAGAACTCTTTTATGCTTGTTTAAAACTAAGTTTCCCTTTGCGTTTAATTATGTTCTTTGCATATCATGACTTATTCTGTGATTTTACTAGCTTTTTATCTTGCATGTGTTAAAAGCCCTAATTTTTCTAGACTTCTTCGTTTGGTCTTGTGTGTTAGCATGACTGCTCGTTTCTTGTTTAAGTTGCGTTGATTATTTGCCTCGAATATGTTCTACTGAGTTTTCTTAGCCTAACTTATATCACCTCTATGTGATTATGTCCATCTTGATTGTTCAGACTTGCATATTTCTATCAATACTTGTTTAACCTGCACGTTTACTATGTCTGGTTATTCTTGTCTATTTATATGATGAATACCGAATTGTGACTCCTTCTTGGATTGATTCTGGATTTCATACTTTTGGGGTTTGATTGATAAACCTTCCTTTAAAATCTCAATTTCTACCTCTCCTATTCAAATTAATTGATTCACTTAACTTGTCTAATGTGGTACTTTATTCTTACTGGTTATTTCCTTAATTAAAATGTTTTGAACTTAGCCCTAATTGTTTACCCTATACTTGCTGAATTTGAATATTTCCTTGTCAGTCATATTTTGATTTCTTTCCATATCTATTACTGGTCCTTACCGTTTGAATTAATCCCCTTAACTTAAGGGAGTACTTGTCCTGATTTTGCTCTAATTGATTCTGAGTTCCATAATTACTATGCTACTATGATTATTACCTTATTTTTACCTAATTTTGAACTATTATATATACATACTCTCTCATTAACAAAAGACACGGACATTTTTTGGTTAAAAAAAGCTCTCTCTCACACTTAAACTCTCTGCTCTATTACTTTGGTTACTTGCTATTGTCTATTGTTAGCCGGCTACAAGCCAAGGCTAACCATTGTGCTCCCTCTCTTGTCCTTTCATTCTGCTTACTTTCCTTTTCACGGGTATGTCCTATTTTGAATTCAAAGCTTCATCAACAATATGATCCTCTACTTGTTTCATTTCTTACTATTCATAGTCTGCTTCTATTTGTGCTTCTTTTGTGAAATTTGTAACTAGAATACATCATCAACATGCTACTATCTTCCTTGTCATGTGTGTTTCTGAGCATAACTTATAAGCTGTCTCTTGGTTGTGCTATACCCCAATCCCCTATCCCTCTTCTGTGTGGATCTTTGTGTCTGGTTTATGGCGATGTCAGTGCAAAGAATCTCTGAACATGTCTAAACCATTCCTATACCCCTACTGGGTTGTTTACAGTTATATGTTCTACATGTCCCCACTCCCATTAATCCTTGCTTGTGGTGTTTGAACTTGTTGTGATTCTGTGTGTGCATTTTTAATTTTGTTTTGGACTGTTATTTATCACTTTTTTTTCGAAACTGTTTTGGTTTATGAAAATATTTCAAATAAATCTCTTTCAAAACTCTTCTTTTCAAATTCACCTTTACCTCTTGGGTTCCCTCTGAACTTTGACACACTGAGGCTTGTATTTCCACACTGCACTTACTCAAGTTTTGGCAACTATGTCTGGGTGTGAGCATTTCCCGGGAACCCACGAGGACCTTAGGGAACTTTGACGCACCCAGGCCATGAAAGACTGAGATTCGAAAGGATTGAGGATTGGAAGATATGGTCCTAAGTGAAGGCTCCCTATAGAAGTAGCTTCGTGTTTTCCTTCTTTCAATTATGTAATTCATTACTCTTGGTCGGTAATAACGTGTAAATGAATACTCGGGGCTGGATAGTGAAGATGGGATGGGATTATACATGTCTAGTATAGTTATGGGTAGAGATCATGCCTATAGGGTTTACTTTACCTATGTGTGCAATAGTATCATGTTTAGGATATGCTTTCCATAAATTAGAAACCATGTTTAAGTATGTTTATTTCAGAATCTCATCACGCTCACGTTCACTTAGAGAATTATGTTAAGCAACCTGTAAAACTGTTATAATTGGTGCAAACACTTCACTTAGAAATCCTGCTCATAGTTTAAACAACTATATAAAAACAGTTGTCATAAGTAAATACTGCCTCTGCTTGTTCCTGATCTACATATAGAAATCCTGTTTTAGGCTTCAAATTATTAGTACTTGCATTAGATAATCGCTTTAGGAATTCACTCTCAGCATGCTCATTCGTTTATGTTAGAATCCCGTACCGCCGCAAACACCTAGAAATCATGCTAGGGTCATCAACTTAATGAAATTATGTCTCCATGCTTCCCCTTAACAAGCAACTTTGTTAATAAGGGATTCTGATTTTTTATGAAAGTATTTATGTGCATTTAGAAAAATAGGCATCACTCTATGCATTTAGATATCCTGTCATAAGACATGGCGCCCACCTTAGTTTAAGGCTTAAATTGTTTCATCCTTACTATATCTCTTTGTTAAGGTTAAACTGGAATAACTGGAGTACGTTTCTTTAACACGCCTAGGCAAACCTTAGGCTCAACGTTTGATAAAACCAAAATCAGTAACTACTTTTGTACATTGTCTATTAACCACAATGGTTTTAAAATCAGTCATCTTTTCTGAAACCCGTTAAACCCTGCTATTTGCTACGGGCTTCACGCCTAGAATCCCTAGTTTAGGTTCTGAAATATGAGACTTCGTTGTGTTTGAGACGTGCTAGTAACGTGCATTATTTGTGGAGGATCTATGAGCCACATGTTTGTTTATGTGTATCCCGTATGTGCAAGTCCTAATAGTTTCTTTACTTGTCGCTTAGAGTTTATCCTTTAAAACCTAAGAGGTCAGCCTAGCACTCACCCTCTAGGAATAGTAGTCCTAACTTCCTCCAGGACTGATAGGATGGGACGGGTAATAGCACGCAATAAGCTTCGTGACCAACACACGCGTTTAAAATACCTTAGCGGGGTGGGAAGGGTAGAATATGGATATGATGACCGACGCGCTAATACCACGTGTAACCCCTATTGTAGGAGTGACATTTCGGGTATTGCATTGATGTGATCCATATTGATTTAAACCCTAGGACATTTTCATTCAAATGATTTTACTTTGCTATTCTTTAAATTTCTTTTAGTATTTCAGTATTTACTAGAAATCCCCTCTTACATGTGCCTTGTTTGCTATTTGTTCACCATCCAAATTCACAAAATTACTTGGCTGTGATCCACAATTGTTGATCTTGGGGGGTGCCTAACACCTTCCCCTTAGGATAACTTCAAGCCCTTACCCAATCTCTGGTAATGCAAACTAGTTTATGAGTTAATTATTCTAGGTGCCCTAACACACCATAAACTGTTAGGTGGCGACTCTTCCTTAAACCTTTTCCTTTAAGGAGTTGTCCATAATGTCATCAAACCCGATATCTGCGTACCTAACCCGTGCGAGGAAAAAGGGGGGCGCGACAAAAAGCAAGTTCAAAGACTGAAGATCTACCAAGTAATGAAGTGCGGACCGCAAAAATATTGTGCGGCCGCAAAAGTCATTGTGAGGTTGCGTTCAATATTATGCGGTCCGCGATGAATGAGAATTAGAGAGTTGGCATTTTGGGCAAAATGAAGGAGTGGCGACCACACCAAAATTGTGCGACCACAGGATTTCAAGTGCAGTCGCACATAAAATTGTGCAGTCCGCAAGAATGAAGGTTGAGAGAGTTCTTTCAAGCCCAAGGTCTAGGAAGTGCGGACGCATCACTTTTATGCAGCCGCATAATCATGAGCGCGGCCTCACTCAGAATTGTGTGGTCCGCAAAAGTCCAGCTCAAGCCAGAATTCAAAGTTGAAGAATGCGGACCGCACCACAATTATGCGGCCTCAGAAGCAAGTGCGCGGCCACACTCACAATTATGCGACCGCATAACCTCCACATGGGCTTTTTTGTTAGATATTTTAATCTTAGTATAAATAAAAATTTTACCATTTTTAGGTTGAGTTATGTTTTAAAAGAGCACATGAGACGTCTATTTTTACTGCTTTTGGGGATTTTGTACTAGATTAATCTCTAAACATTAGATTTTCATCCCATAATCTAATATTATAAATTTTATTTTCAATTTTTCTTTAATTTCATCTATTTTCATGAGTAACTAAACCCATAGCTAGGGTTATGACCCAACCCTGGTGTGAGTATTTAATGGGTGTTTGATTTAGGGCTTGTTTGTGATTGGGTTAGTGGTATTTAGCCTAGTTCTTGCTACAACTCTAGAATTAATGGTTGCAAACATTGATTCCTGCCTTAACGACTTAGTCTATACTTGAGAAAGAGGTGTTGATACCCAATTTTTCCTCAAACTATTTTAAAATTTTGCATATATGCCTTCAAAATCACTTTTTATAATAACTGGTATTTTTCCATAATTTTCCATATTTTTATTAATTTCTTTTCCAATTTATTCAATATTTTATATTCAATAATTATTCATAAATTGTATTTTAACTAATTTTTAAAATATTTCTCAACTCAATATATCATTTTAATCCTATTGGAATTTAATTATTTTACAAATTAGCCAACTTGGCGTTATTTAGCTATAATTACAACAATTTTATAATTATAGCCTAATTGTACATTTTATACCATTTTAAATCAATAACTAGTCATTTTATATTTTTTAATATTAGTTAATTACATTAATTTAATCTATTTAGCCTTAATTTCATTTTTATACAATTATTAAATATTTTTATTAATTATTTATCTATTTAAAGGGGTATTTAACTAATAGCCACTTTTTAATCCTAAAATCAGCCTAATTTACCCGGACCCCAACCCAATTAATGATCAACGACCCAGATTCACTCTTACCTAATTTAACCCCTAACGACAACCCCCCTTCCCCCCTCCCCCCGTATCTCATTCACTCCTCTCACTCTCTCTCTCTCTCTCTCTATCTCTGGTTCTCTCTAGAGACTCCTGGTCTCTTTATCTCTGATGAAGTCTGTTCATCTCCCCGGCCACCTCCTCGCCGGAAACCATAAAGGTCTCACCTCCTAACGTCCTTATTCCTCCATCCTTTACACGTGTGTCACCACCTTGAGGCTCTCAAGTGAACCAGAGGCAGTTCAACTCCTCTCTCCGATCTCATGCCATTTTGCCGGCCATCTATGGTCGTTCGAGTAAGATCTATCACTTTCCGGCCAATGACCGGTAATATCTTTGGGTTTCCTTCTTTATTTCTAGGTTCTTTTGGAAACCCTAGCTCTGAACCTCCCGATTTCTTTAGATCTATAATAGATCTATGGGTATTATGAGGTTTTTACATGTTTTCCTCAAAGATCTTCCTGTTTCTAAAACGATTTCCTCACTTCTAAAACTAGGGTTTCAAAACCTTTTACAAAAATAGTTTTCTTTTAATTTCTCAGCATTATTTTGTGGTTTTATCATGTTTAAACAATATTTTAGCCTTTCTATTTTGTTTGAGTCATTTTTGTTAAAAACCCTAAACTTCTGGGTTCAATCTGTGCGTCCGAGTGTATTTTACCATATTGTTTACTTGTTCTAAGCATGACTTCTTCTTTCATGTATGTTCTGGGTGTTCTTGTGATTCCTTGCTCTAATTGTTGCTAGGGTTTCTGATTCCGTGACACTTATGCCTAAATGCCTACTGGTTCCTTTAATTATTTGTTACGAATCCTTAATTTTGCAATTAGGGTTTTCTGATTTTGTTCAACATGTGTTATGCATGTACTGTTTAATTAGTGCTCTATTAATTTTTACACTATATCCTTTACCGATTTTCAATTTTCCTTAAATATGTGATACTCTCCTTTGTGTAGTACTGATTGCTTGATTTCGAGTATCTCTTTACTTGTATGATATTTTCCTTTGATTGACATTTGTTCCCTGTGATTTGAATCTCACTCGAGATTTTCTTGACTGATTTCTAGAATCAAAACTATATTCTACCTTATTTCTATGTATAAACCTGCTGTCAAACTGTTTTATACACTTTCCTTAATTGGTCTATTCTGTATTTAGTCCTAATTGCATGCTCTATTATGTATCATTTCTTATATGATTAAATCAGCCTCTTAACTGATTTCTTTCCTTGTCTGTCACTGTTTGTATCCGTTTGAACTAGGACTCCTTAATTATAGGGAGTACTTGCATTGATTGGATCCTAATTGTGATTACTTCTAAAATTATGTAAAACTAGTACTTGTTACCATATTCTCTGCCTACTTTCAAAACTATATATACTCTATTCTCTCATTAGCAAAAGAAAGAGAAGAAACACTAGTTCAATAACTCTCTTATACTTAAAAGCTTTCTGCTCTTTGTTGTTACTTGCTACTCTTATTGAACTAGCCGGCTGGAAGTCAAGGCTAGTTATTGCACCACAGCAACCCTATATTATGTGTTTTTCTCTCCTTAACTGGTATGTACTGATTCAATTTCAAGTCCCAAAACTCTATGTGTTCTACTATTGCTTCAATTCAGTGATTTCCAGTCTTGTTCCTGCCTACTATTTGGTTGTTTAATGTGTAATGGGTATGTTTAACTTATTGTTTCACCTGGCATTCCTGGAGTACCCTGTTTAATTTTATCTTGTTTAACTTATGACTAGCATGACTAAGGATCTGCCTGCTGCTCTCTCTAGTATGCATCAACCTGATTTTGTCCCATGTTTAATTGCTTGCCTAGTTTGTTTATTGAGGTTATGGTTTAATCTGCTTGCTAAATTGCCTAAGATCTCTAAGTAATTCTGATTCTGTGTAACTATGTTCTCACCTGCCTGTCCTGAAATCCATGCCTTATGTTCGTACTATTAGCTGTATGACTAATTCCTTAATCCTATAAACTCTTGAAATGCTTTTGTGCTTATGTCATTATCTGTTTCACCATGTGTGTTCTATGTGTCCCCAAACCCACAACCCCTGATTGAAATCTGTGTTCGAATGATGCTCAACTTGTTCAAATTGTTTGCTGACTTCTCATAAGTGTTCACACTATTTTCAAAAGTCGTTTTACTACTGATCAATTCCTATTTTCATAAAGCTTCTTTATTTATTGGATCAATCCAGTAGTGTTCCTTTCTTACTTAAACCTTTTCAAACTACATTAAACACTCTCACTATACTCTTAGATATTAGGTTCTGCCCCTTTTGTGTGAGCATTGCTTAGGGACCCTTGAGCTCCCTATGAACTTTGTGACACAAGAGCTGGCCTTTCCACACTGCACTTACTCTCTCTTGGCTATGAAAATCTGGGTGTGAGCACTGCCCGGGATCCCTTAAGGTCCTTAGGGAATTCTGACACACCCGGATTATATGAAAGACTGTGAAGCAATGATGGCATGAGAACTTATGAAGATATATGGTCCATTGGTAGACTCCCTATAGTGTAACTTCTTATTTTCCTTATTCATTTCTTTAATTTATGCAAATGGTCTGTAATAATTATTTCTAAACAACTATTGGGGATGGATAGTGTAAAGGTGAAGGGGTAGTTATGCATGCCATAAATGTTAAAGGGTAGAAACCATGCTATTAGGTTTATGTCTGCAATAGAAATCATGTTGAGGACTAACATGTGCAATTCATATCGTGCATTAGAAATCATGCTCTTTAGGATTCATGAACACTGTTTCAGCATCTTCTTGTTATGTCACTTAGAAATTCTGTGTATAGGATCAATAATAACAACGAAAAACTGCTACAATGTGATTTTGTCTATAGGATTCTGAAAAGATGTAATTTAAAAAAGCACGCCTTAGAATAATCATGTTAACAAATCTGCAATCATGCTTTACCATGCTACACACGTAGAGATCCTATTCTAGGTAAACAATGATTAAAATCTATCACCTGTGCTATTCCTGAAGTTATGCATAATGCTGTAATCCTGTATTCATATAGAAAATCATGTTTAAGTTATCATGCTACATTAGACATCATGCAATAGAATCATACTCGATTACTTAGTCTAAACACATGCCTGAAACAGCCCCCTGTTATAATATCATTTTATAAAATTAGACTCCGTTCCATGCTTAAAAGCCATAAAAAGACTAAAATTAAATACCTCGATTTGTGTGCGCAGTCCGGGTGTGAAACCGGAAAGCTTTTATGTGAAAATATGAGAAATAGTGATTTTAGAATTTAAATTGGGTAAAAGTTGACTTTGGTCAACATTTTGAGTAAACGGACCCGAATCTGTGTTCCGACAATCCGGGAGGTCCGCAGTAAAATATGGGACTCGGGTGTATGCCCAGAAATGAATTCCGAAATCCCAAGCCTTAGAAATTAATTTTTGAAAGAAATTATTTTGCTGAAACTAAAGAAAGGAAATAATGCTAAAAATCATTGATATCGGGTCCGTATTTTGGTTCTGGAGCCTAGAACAGCTTTGTTATGATATTTAGGGATTAACTGCGAAATTTGGTGAAAAACGAAGTTCGTTTGACGTGATTCGGACATCCGGTCGAGAAATTATGAACTTTAAGAGTTCTTGTTGAAAATGATGAGTTTTAAGGTTTAATTAATAGATTTACATGTTATTTTCATGATTTTATCGCACGAGCAAGTCTGTATGATGTTTTTAGACTTGCGTGCATGATTTGTTTGGAGCCCCGAGGGCTCGGGTGAGTTTCAAATAGGCCACGAGATGTTTTTGCACTTGAAGTAATTGATGGTTTTAAGTTTTCTGGTGTCCAGGTAATTGCTCTGTGCAATCGCATAGGAAAGTCTGCGATAGCATATAGTAAATTTAAAAGGCCTGTTTGGAACCCTGTGCGAATGAATGGCTTTATCCGCGATTGCACAATGCAAGCTCAGGGTCC
Organism: Nicotiana undulata; assembly: GCA_005239495.1. Taxonomy (NCBI): domain Eukaryota; kingdom Viridiplantae; phylum Streptophyta; class Magnoliopsida; order Solanales; family Solanaceae; genus Nicotiana; species Nicotiana undulata. The sequence continues at coordinate 35,503 of ML246850.1, forward strand.
CCAAATTTGTTATGTGCTATTGCACTCATTCTCCCGCAATAGCACAGTGCAAGCTCAGAGGGGCCAAATTTGTTCTGTGCTATTGCACTCATTCTCCCGCAATAGCACATCTCAAATTTCCCTTACCTAGTGCGATTGCACTCATCCCCCTGCGATAGCACTGACCAAAAAAATAAAAATAAATCCCTTACACTGTGCGATCGCACCTCTTTATCCGCGATCGCACAGTTGCCCAGCCCAACAAATATAAATACCTGTTAAAGAGCGGACAGAACACTTTCTTCACCAAAATTTCGAGTTCCAGCCCTAAGAAACAATTTTTCTTCAACAATCTTCATCCCAAACTCATAGGTAATCAATTCCAAACCTTGTTCTTTCAATTCCTTACTATATTGCATCACTTTTAAAGCAAAAACAAAGAATTTTCATGGTAAAAATCTAGTGTTTGGGTAAAATTATGGAGTTTTGTAAAATTCGAATTTTTATATCAAAAGGTCGAATTTCAAAACTAATAGCATATTTGGGTTCGTGGGTGAATGGGTAAACGTAATTTGGTCCGAACCCCGAGTTTAGACCAAGCGGGCCCGGGGTCGGGTTTTCACTTTTTTTGAGAAAACTTAGGAAAAATAATATTTTTCAATAAAGTTAGTTCCTTTAGCATTAGTTAATGATATTAAGTTAATTTTGATTAGATTCGAGCAAGTTAGAGGTGAATTCAAAGGGAAAAGCAATAATTGAGCAGTGAGTGGCCTGCCTAATTGAGGTAAGTGTTTGGCCTAACTTTAGCTTGAGGGAATAGGACCCCCCACTTGTTTGTTATGTGAATTNGTAGTTCGAGGTTCGGAAGTAATTTGGCCAGTTAAGGAACACTTAGTTCCTGAAGGCTAGCCTATTTGGCTAATTTTGGTTCCGAGCAGCATTTTGAGCAAACGACCTCGGAATCGAGTTCTGACAGCTCCAATAGCTCCGGATGATGATTTCGGACTTGGGTGTGTGTTCGCCTCATGTTATGATGACCCACGAGTGTTTCGGTACCTGAATCGGAATTCAGGATTTCATGTGATTTAGAATTTAGCCTGGAATTGGACCTCGTGATATCATGGTCCGAATGGAATTCCAGAACTGGCAACAGTTGCGTATAGTCATTTATGAATTATTCGCAAAATTTGGGGTCATTCCGAGTAGTATAGACCCGTTCGGCGTATCGATGAGCCATTTGGATTTTCTTGAAATCCTAAGTTTGATCTAAGTGGTTTTGGAGAGTGATTCTTGGTTTGAATGATGTTTTAGTGTCCTGGGAGCTCGAGCAAGTCCGTCATGTGATTTGGGACTTGTTGGTATAATTTGTCGAGGGCTCGGGTGGACCCAGGGGTCTCCCGGACCCCGATCGGAGTAAAAAACCAGTAAAACTCATAGCTGGTGGGAATTTACTGGTGTGACCGCACCTGCGGTCCATGAGACGCAGGCGCGAGGTTCGCACCAGCGGAAATTCCTTCGCAGGTGGGGCTCCAGCCGCAGGGGTGATCCTCTTCTCGCAGGCGCGGCTCCGTAAGCGCGAACAAAATCCCGTAGGCACGACCTTCCCCAGGGACCCAGGCCATCGCAGGTGCGCCCAATTTCCCGCAGGTGCGGGTCCGCACCTGCGATCCAAGGTCCGCAGGTGCGAGAAATCCCCCAGAGCCCAGGCCTTTTTCCGCTGGCGCGACCCTTTACTCCGCAGGTGCGAGTCCTCACCTGCGATCCAAAGGTCGCAGGTGCGGAAACTGCTGGGCAGTCCTATTAAAAAGCCCAAGTCGTGAATTCTTTTCCCAAAAATCATATTTCCTCCATTGTTGACGACCCAAGAGCTCCAGAACGGGTATTTCGGCCTAGAAACTCAGGTAAGTGATTCTGTAACCCTCCGCATGTCAATTTATTCCGTTTTTTGAGAATTTCCTCATCCTAATTCATAGAAATTCATAAGAAATTGTTGGGGAGAATAGAGGGTTTTGAGGAAAATGTGAATTCTGATTTTTGGGCCATTGAGGAATGATTAATTGAGTTAATCTTGATCCTTGGGCGACGTATAGCGCGTTTCTTCAAGAAATATATTTTTCCGGACGCCGAGGCTCGGAATTGAA
>ML246852.1:0-69342 GCA_005239495.1 Nicotiana undulata
CTTTGGTTTTTGGATAGTGGCTGCTCTAAGCATATGACAGGGAACAAGGAACGGTTCCTTTCATTAAACCGTTCATCGATACGACATAGGACTAGAGAGATATCTGTAGTTTCGCGAGACTGCGCAGACATCATAAGTGACAAGTGGGTGGGTCACTAAAGCTTTTTGAGCAATACATTTCGTGTGTTATATGAGGTCTTATTGGGACATATTACATACCAAATTGAAGGTATTGGAATTTAGTTTTTAATGGTTAACCAACGCTATTAACCGTTCATTCATACGACATATGGATAAAAAGATATAAGCGTCGGAAGATGGACCAATGCTAGGGTGCCAAACTAGCACCTCTTTGACTTTTCCAAAGTTGATATATAAGTCTTAGGTCGTCTTTCTCTTCATTATTCAGCATAACACGACCATAGAAAACCCATAAACATATCCTTAAGCTCTCTTCTAGGGTTTCAAAAAAGATTATCATCCCGGGCATGAAAGCGAGAAGCGATAACATCAAAACGATCCCTACGACATAAGTGTCATCATACCGTCTTTTTTTTTTTTTTTTTTTTTTTTTTTTTTTGTAGATGGAGTTTTGGAAGGTACTTCATAGTTAAGAAATGTCTAATTAATGTATTTAAGTGTTTAAATATCAAGGAAGGTTGATAAATGTGTTTCCTAATAGTTAGAACTCACGGGACGGTGATCGAAAGTCGTGAGTTCGAGTTATTTGACTTGTAGCGGACTATTTTGTGGACTCTTTTGTGTTACTGTTGGGTTGCGTATTTTACTACTTTTTTGTGGATTTTTGGGGGTGGAAGGGTGTGGAGAAATACCATATAGATGTTGGGTGGTGGGCTGGTCGTTCGTCGTAACATTTTCGGGTCGTTTGACACTACTACGGTGGTCGTTTTGTGTATGAAGAGATTGCGGTGTGTTGGGCTATTTTGTAGTATTTTGTGGTGTATATAAGGCTGTAAAATAATTTATATATGTTGTTTTTGTTGTGTTCTTGTTTTGTTGGTATTATCTTGAATTTGGAGGAAGTAAGGATAATAGGGGAGATGTTTCCTGTTTTTATACAAAATAAGCTTGTTGTTCGTTGTGCGATAGTTGTACCTTTCATAACTTAATGATAGTATTATTATCTTTGTTGTAGATTAAGGTGTGAAGAGTCGAGTTCAACATGGTAAGTGGAATGATTGTGATAAGGTATGTTAAGGCACTTCCTTCTTTCTTTTGGCACGATCTAAAGTGAAACGAACGTATACGATACACTATTTCATAATGAATCTACTCTTAGCAACTAAGGTTGTCCATGTTGTTCTTTCCTTAAAAAGTTGTTCTAAGAAAGTATGTATGATCCTTGAGAACTAGTGAAGTTCATATCGATGGTATGATGTCCATACTGTTCATCGAATGTGCAACTACCTTACGTAACTCCGAAAGGTGTAGAGGGTGATTCCATGTGTCCAACATGCATTATATATAGTATCTATTTTACTCTATCGAGCCGCGCTATAGTCGGTCGGGTACCTATTGTGCAACCGCTGATCAATTAGGTTTACCGAGCTCCACGTGGCTGGGTATGATTCTACCGAGCCTTATGATGGCCGGGTATGTTTTTACCGAGTCCTCTTCGAGGCCGGGTATGATATGATGATGATGATGCCCACATAGGCGGATGGTTTTAAAAGATTATGTATATATATGTATCACGCATTTTATGTCACTATCTCTCAGAGGCACTCAGATTATACAGGTTGTATCTCCTACATCTCTCTTTACATTACTGTTCTTAGTTATGCTTTTCTGCCTTACATACTCAGTACTTTATTCGTACTGACGTCCCTTTTGCTTGGGGATGCTGTGTTTCATGCCTGCAAGTCCCAATAGATAGGTTGACATTACTCCTAGTAGGCTATCAGCTCAGCGGAAGGTGTTGCTGCACTCCACTTGCTCCAGAGTTTCCTATTTGGTCAGTATGATTTGGACATGCATTGACTGGTATGGCGGATCCCTGTCCCGGCCTTTTTGATGTTTATGTACTCTTAGAGGCTTGTAGACAAATGTCAGGTAATAGATACTTGTATGGCCTTGTCGGCCTATGTTTTGAGTTTACAAATGGTCATGTCAGCCTTATAGGGGCGTATGTCACATGTATAGTTTCTATGTCATGTTAGGTCGTCCTATGTCTAGCATTCCCTTATGTTTTATTTCGATAATGTCATGATGAACATTTTCGCACATTTACCCATGATAGTACGATAAGAAAGATATATTATGTTGGTACTCGGTTGAGTAAAGTACCGGGTGCCCGTCGCAGTCCTCCGGTTTGGGTTGTGACAAAAGCAATTCTAATGATCCAAACAATTGTTTCAAAGAAAAATAACAAAATACTGAAAAATGTCTTTAAAATGCCCATAAAATTATTTTCAAAATAAATGATGATAGTGGCCAGGCTACCCCGAAACTCGGCGGGCCCGTGATGGTGTAACGGTCCAGTTCCTGAGAACATATCCCTTCTCCACTGTCTGAATGAAGAGGCCTTCCGTCTCCTCCTCCTCAACTATTGCGCTGCAATCCATATCTTCATCTTCCAAGAACGGATTCCTTAAGCCATCTAGAACTTCATCTTCTTCAGATCACCAAAACATGTTTGCCTGATGAAAGGATTGGCTCAAATGTGGTACTGGCTGCTCAAGAGGGTAATAAGGACCACGCCATGGTGGTGACAAATCGTTATACTCCTGCCAGGTGTACTGATATCCAAGTCCAAAGGTTGTGCCGTGACGCTTTAGCTGTATTGGTTTAGTGATACCCTGGAGATTCTTATCGAGCCCCCTACCAGGTTCATACCTTGCCCATGCCAATATGATCTCTATTTTTCCACTCCACCATTTATCTTTCTCAATCACATTGACACGCTCAATGCGATGGTAAGTCTCTCCATCCAACTTCCTTCTATTCACAACAACCAGAATAGTCTCATTGGTGTAAATATGATTAATCATGTCCCCGTGAATGATTAGTGCCTGATAATTCCATTCGAACATCCCAGTCTGGTGTAGAGTAGAGGCCACAACCCCAACAACGTGTATCCAAGGTTTTCCCACCAACAAATTGTATGTGGCGGATATGTCCAACACTTGAAATTCAACATCAAACCAAGTCGGGCCCATCTGCAACCAGAGTTTGGTCTCCCCAATCGTGGCCCTTCGAGACCCATTGAATGCTTTCACGTTCATACTCCCTGATCGTATCTCATGCAAACCTTTACCCAACCTCTTCAAAGTGGTCAATGGACAGATGTTGAGACTTGCATCTATCAGGACCATGGCAATGAATTTGTCTTCGCACTACACTGTGATATGCAGTTCCTTGTTGTGACTCAACCCTTCCGGCGGCAGTTCTTCTTCGTGGAAAGTGATCTTATGTCTTTCCAATACTTGTCCTACCATATTGGCCATCTCCCCACTGGTAATGTTATTGGGTACATAGGCTTCGTTCAACGCATTCCTATGCGCCTCAGAGTTCTGTAGTAAGTGATAGAATGGATATCTGGGTAGGGGTTTTGTTTAGATGATCAACCACAAAATACTCTCTTGCTTTCACCTTTCTCCAAATATCATCCGAGCCAGTTTTAACTATAGGCGGCTTAGAAGCGGCTTCTTTACTTGTTCCTCCCAAATGTTCGGGAGTATAAATCCTACCAGTTCTGGTCATGCCTTGTACTTCACTTGTTTCCTCTATTTTCCCCTTTCCTTTCCTTCTTTCTTCTGCAGCATAGTCCCATGGTATAACATTGGACCTAAAGGACGGTGTAGGTGCTACTGTCACGGTGAAGGGCGTGGTCACTTCCACTTCGATCAGAGTTGGCGAGGCTGAGGGCGTTGTTACTTCAACCTCAAACGGAGTCGGTATGAGTACTTCAACCTCAATCGGTGACTGAATTTGTACCACAATAGGTGTGAGAGTGACTGGAGGTATTTTAGGACTATCCCCTTCACGAATGAGCCCAATTGACCCTTCCAGATCCCATTCTTCTTCAGTTTCTATCACATTTACCCCATCACCCCTGTGATCAGAGAGAGGATTGTTGCGGACATTAGGTGCAGCCTCTTTTTCTTGTATAACCTTTATGTCAATCAAAGTCTGGATCTTATCCTTCAAAGTGTGATATTCATTAATAGTATAACCCTTCATGCCCGAATGGTAAGCAAATGTCTTATTTGGGTTAATCCACTGGGAGGAATTTTCCATGGCAACAACATGAATGAGAGTGACATAACTGGTAGCCTTCAGGCTCTCGTACAATTGGTTGATGGCTTCAGCAATCAGGTGTATTGTCTAGGCGGTATGCGGTCAAAATTTGGTCTAGGTTTTTGGTAGTTTTGGCGGGCTGGTAGTGAGTGGTAGTATGTTGGCTGGACTTTATAAGTATGGTAATTAGCGGCGGGTTGTTGGTATTCGGGAGGTGAAGGTATGTGGGTGGGGGTGTTTTGTATGTGAGAGGAGACTTCGGACTTTGGGCCACCATCACTGCCCATACTTCCCTCTGTTTAGAAATACTGCATGACTGTAAGGCTTTGTTTGTATCTTGGAGTGCTTCAAAGTTTGTCACCATTCTGATCTTAATCCCCTCTTCTATTCTTTCTCCCAATTTGATGATGTCAGAAAATTTATGGTTTTCAATAACCATCAGTCTCTCATAATACTGCGGATCCTGAGCCCGGACAAAGAACTAATTCACGTGTTCTTCTTCCAGTGTTGGCCTTACATTCGCAGCTTTTGCCCTCCACCGAGTAGCATACTCGCAGAAAGTTTCTGTCGGCTTCTTTTTAAGATTCTCAATGTAGAATACGCCTGGCGCATTTTTTGTATTGAACCTGAACCTATCCATAAAATCTGATGCCACACTTACCCAGCTAACCCATTTCTTTGGGTTTTGACTGATGTACCAGGACAGGGCCTCTCCAATGATACTCCTCATGTAAAACATCATATGAATTCTTTCATCCTTACTAACCCCTACGAGCTTGTCACAATATGTTCTCAAATGTACGTTCGGATCACCTGTCCCGTCGAACATTTCGAACTTAGGAGGTTTGTAACCCTCTGGAAGTTCTACATCTGGCTGAATACACAAATCCTCATAATTCAAACCCTCGACGCCTTTACCACCTTCGACACCTTGGACTCGGCTAGTAAGCTTCTTGAGTTCCTCCACCATATTCTTGATGAGCAGGTCCTTCTCGACGAACTCCGGTGTATACATGGTCTGTTGTGGAGTGTGGGGTAAGGTTTCCATGTATATAGGGTTACTATGATGGACTCCAGGAATTTGGGCATAGTGGTTGTCGTTGGTTGTGTTTTGGGGATCCAGAGTAAGTTGTGGTGAATTTTGAGAAGTGTGGTAGGTGGTGGTTTGTGGATACTTGGTCGGATGATAGTGATGTTGTGGAGGAGTCGACAATGGTGGAGGATTAGGATTTTTATGAGGCATGTCATATTGATGAGGTACGGGAGGATTTTGCGGATTGGTTTTGTGTGTTCTGGGGAGGTGTTGGGTTTTGGGCGTTTTGCTTATTGATGTCGGGAACATTCAGGGTAAGGAAAAGGTTTGCCAAGTTCCGGACCTGCTCAAGTTCCCCTTGTAACTCCAGTATTTTGTATTCTAACCGGAAGACCAAGTCGTTTTGTGTCGGAGTACTCCGACCATCCGAAGTTTTGACATTCTCTGCATGTGTAGTGTTGTGTTTCTTAATACCGCTCATGTCATCCATTTTGTCTTTTCCTTTGTTTTTGGGATCACTTAGATGAGGAGGAGGTGGATTACCTCTAAATCTGGTATGATGTGCTTATGATGCCAGTATGCACGAACTAACCTTAGGGAATGGGAATAAACAAAAGAAAAGAAACACAAAAAGGTAAACAAGTCAGTAGGGAGTATTAAAAGGATATTTGCGGTATTTAAACACATATTGTGGAATTATAAATTCGTGTCCTAATTTTTGTGACCTCTTTGTGATTGAGGTAGGCCTAAGCGACATATAGATTTTGAGAAAATTGATGCCAATAATTGCATCGTTTCATTAATGTGATAAATGGACAAAATCTCTACTAAAACGACAATAATTATAAAAAGTCACTAATGGAATTGGCCTTATTACAACCAAAGTCTAAAACGAGTCTAGGAAGCAAATAAAACATTATTCCTAATCTATTTGGTCCCAGAGGGACCTTCTCCATGCTTGGCCTTCTTTGCTCCATCAATCAGGTTCCCCAGGTCGCACATGTCCAACAACAGATATTCCCTTGCTAGATGCCCTCCTTCGTTGCCGTCTGCATTCTGACATTCCAAGATCCTCTTCCTCATCTTTCCCTCAAGCTCCATCAACCCCTGCTCCAAATATTCCAACCTCTCTGTTGATTTAGTAGCGATTCCTTTCCACTCGTTGATTGCTTCCTTGTCAACTTTATGTTGTTCCAAATGCCTGGCTTCCGACTCGAAAACTCTTTTGAGCATCATCATATATTTGACTTGTGCTTCAGCAGCGTCATCTATGACCCTATTCCTCAAATTAACCCCTGGATTGACATCTCCCGCTATATCATCTACCAACCATGATGGATAGAAGTACACATGGCCGGCGTGATACCGATCTGGCTCGATGGTATCATTCTCCACAATGATCTTTTGATGCCACATATGTTGTGCCTCAAACTTGAATGGAATGGCGTTCCCCTTGAAGTCTGCTTTATACTGAATCATGTTGGAAACTTGAGGTATAACCTTCTTTCTCCCAACTTTCCTCATAACCCTTATAGGAGCATAAGGATAGATTCTTCTCAATCTGATTAGCACCAGATCAGGAGCCTCTCTCGACCTGATGATGAACTCGCTTCTAGGGAACCATTCGAACATCCAATGCACCTTTCCATGGTCGTCGCGGAAGTTCTTGAAAGTATTCACCTCTCTCAAAGTGTTCTAACAACCATACCTGCAGCAACAGATTGCAACCCTCGAAGTGCCCATACCCCTTTTTGCAACGGTCTAAGGCCCGGTACATCCCAGCCAAGATCATAGGTACAATGGTGTAAGTTTGCCCCTCAATTCCCTCCATTAAAGTCCTAGCGACCATAGCTAGGTGGGTGTGGATCCTTTCTCCCTTCATCGAAAATATCAGCATCCCTAGAAAATAGACAATGAATACAAAAACTCGACGGTGCGTCCAACCCAAAGAAGTGATGGCAAGTTCATCATGGTAAAGGAGATATGACTTGTTGTACCCATAAAGCTCATAAAGGAACTCAAATGGTATATAAGACTTCTTCAGACTGAGTAACTCATCATTTCTCTTGAAATCCATCATTTTCAAGAAACCTCGGGAAGTGGGTTTTCGGGTACCAACAAACCAGGGCTATCCCATGGGAGTCCAGCAAAGCCTCCTATTTCTTCTAATAGAGGAGTCACTACTATGTCGCCAAAATGGAAGACGTCTCTCTTCTCATCCCAAAACATGGTGACGGCCTTAATTAATGCATTGTTTGGCTGAATGTCTAATAAAGAGGGTAAATTCTCGAGGACTCTTTTTACATGGTTTTTGTCACTTGGTGAGATATTTTCCACCAATCCAACAGCAAAGGTGGGATATTTTGGAGCCATGCCGAACCTGGGACTTCGTGCCTCGTTTCTGCAAAACAAATAAAGTTAGCCCTTTTCTCCTCCAAATTTGACTATTTACACATTAATGATCAGCATAACGACATGTTTTCTCCAAATAATGCACATATCGTGATGGTGTCCATTGGGATTACGGAAATCCCGGCGGACTTTGGACAAGGCTTGCCTTAGCGGGTTATCACGCGGACAACGTTCTAACCCATACTAGGTTTGAACATGATGCATGCACAATTATTATTAGAGTGGGGTTTCTAGAAGAGTTTAGACTGGTACCGTCAAGCGGACAACTTGAGAGGGAAAGGCACGAAACTATTGTCTACACCGCTGATCAGCTAGTTTTACCGCAAATATGCCTTTCCAAATTTAAAGGGTGTTTTCAGAAGAGCGCGGACATTCATTAAGTGCCGATATGGTATTAATTGGGCACCAGTGGAATATGATGTGGAGAATGCTTTATGTAAAGATAAACAACACGTTGTCAAATATTCTGCATGATGAAAATAGTAAATGCAATATTAAATGAAGCGTAAAGACATGAAAAGAAAGGAAAACAAGAAGAAGTTAGTTCGCGCAATGTGGAAGTTTTAATAAAGTAAGCGAGGGAGTAAGGGTGGGGAGAGACATGATGTAGTAATTTTAAAAAATGACTTGGAGAAAATAAGTACGACTAGAAAAAAGGAAAACACATGTTATAGCCAATTTGAGCAGGGATTTGCATATTAATGCGAATTCAAATAAAGGGAGAATAGGGGAAGGGGTGTGCATGCAGCAATAAAAAGGAAACGAGATCAGGATATTCATGTAATAGAGAAAATAATAAAAGAATAAGGAAACACGTTTATCAGTGAAGAATAATTCATAAAAATCGAATTCGCTATTGTAAGAGCCTAAATTCCCTAGCAGAGTCGGCATGCTGTCACACCCCTTTTTCTCGCGAAATCAGGTTTTTACATGTGACGACTCTTTTAAGGAAGTGTTAAAAGAGGGTAGTCACCACCTAACGGTTTTAAGGTGCGTTAGGGAAACTATTTGCATATGACACAGGTTTACTAGTTTGCGTCACCAAAGATCAGGTAAGGGGTCGAAATTACCTCAAAGAGAAGGTATTAGGCACTCTTCGAGGTTCACAACTGTGGGTCCCCATCGAACTCGAATTATACGAATTAGTCAGATAAAAAACGACATAGAGAAAACAAGAAGTTTGGGAAATTTTATTATCAAAAGACTTTGAATAAATAAAAACACTTGATTCAAAGATAAGATGGGGGTCCTAAGTGTTTTAGCCTAAAGGTTCACCACGTGCAACATAAATAATACTTCGTAACTCCCTAGAGATGGGGTGTTACTTGTATTATTCAGCGGGCACATACTATCATCTTTTGCTACCCGATTACTATATTTAAGTTTTTACCTAAAGCGCACTACTTGATTATAAATCGTGCCTTATGCTTGCACTACCCGCCCCATGCCTATGGTCCAGGAGGCATTTTGACCTCTATCTTGGGTGGTTCTAGACTTGACTTAGGCTGCTCAAAAATGTTAAAACTAGGCGACAAATCAAAATAAATAGGACTGCAATCCAATCCATTTAAAGGCTCACATTAGCCTTCGTAATTAGACAAACAAATGCATGCAAGCAGATTTTACATATTAGGCAGTTTTCAGAATTGAAGAGATTGCAGTTGTTAAATTCTATAGGCATAGTTTCTAGATGATCTGATTCAGATATGCAAACCATTTTTTAGACCTAGGATTTTTAAATTACTAGTTGGTAAGTGCCAGGTGCTGCTAAACTGTTTATTACATATTATCAGTTAACAAATCTATTAGCATGATCTCTAAGTGATTTATACAATAAGGAACAATGGGACTTACGGTAAGTGCTCAGAATTATTACGCTTATTAATAATCGCGTGGATAGACAATAAAACAACGTTTGAAAAGCGGGTAGTGATATCCTATAGGCATGATCTCTAAAGCTTTGCAATTGGAACTGATTTTATACAATTAACTCTTATTGGCATGCTTTCTAAAAATTGACAGTTGGAATTGATTTTACACATTTACCTCCTATAGGCATGCTTTCTAGATGGACGATGAGATTGCAATAGCGAATTAATTAGTTAAAATACTATAGGCATGCTATCTATTGAGCAGATTAAGGAGTAGTAGTTAGCAAATATTTCCTATAGGCATGTTGTCTAGCAACACATAGCAGCAGACATAAGAATAGGGAGAGTATTTATTCATTGACAACATACTAACTATGTGGGTGTTTTATTCCCTAATGACACGATTCTAATAGTGCACAAAGAGATTCACATATAACCAAATAGATCACACAAATCCTATGAACATGCTTTCTACCCTTTTCATGCAAGTATTAGGAGATACCCATTTCCCAATTTCACTATTACCCCAATTGTAAATACATAATTATTATAGGCCCAATAATAAAATAAAATTACAAAGTGATACAAATAAATATAGTAGGCCCAAGATAGGCCCAAAGATACCCAGCCCTGACAGGCCTTCAACTAAGCTCTTTCTCCACACAGATCTCAACATAACCTAGAAACCATAGGAGAACTCGACCAAACCCAACAACCATGGTTTAATCATAGGATCCAGGAAAATAATCACTTACACAAGTCAATTGGCACATTCAGTAGGCAGAAAGAGGGGTAGAATTGAGTAGTCAGGAAAATGGCCAAGAACCTCAAGCCCTAGTGTGTCAGAGTTCACAAGGGTCTCGAAGTGGACCTCGAGCACTACTCATGCTAGGGAAGTTAATAGAGGAAGCTTTAGTGGCCTTGGCTTTCAGCCCACCAAGAATTATAGGTTTTGAATAGGGTAAACAACCAATGAAAATAATAGTCAAATAGCAGAATTTGGAGAAGTGCATTTCCTTTTTTAGGAACATGCATAGCAAAAGAGATCACACAATGAACATATCAACACAGATGGTACACAAACTCAAATGATATGTTATTGCTGCAAGTCTACACTTCGCACATCGGGGCAAGGTACATATGTATGAAGCAATGGGGATTATGGCTTCTGGGATTACAAAGTTAATAAGCAAAGGAGCATTAAGCCAGTAAGACAAACAAGTAACTTAACAGGTTCAAGCCTAAGGGTCAGATTATGCTACACCAAGGGTTAAACACTGCAACTCATACAAACAAGGCCAACAAAATCAGATGTTATTGGGGACACAAGTTAAGAAACTAGTCTAAAAGGTTCCACCTAGTTGCTAGCAGTGAACACCCAATTTTTGCCCCGCATGGAAATTACTCGTAAAAATAATCAAAAAATAACTTTTAATGAATTTTAGGAACTTTTCTTTATTTAGTTGCATTTCATGCATGTTTAATATTTTAAAATCATAGAAAAATCATAAAAATTGTCACATTTTTTCATTTCATGTAATCTTAGGTTTAATTCGCATTTTTAGAAATTAATTATCTTTTAATTGATAGATTAATATATAAAAGTCACAAAAAATATCATTAGCTTAATAAATTAGTTTATTTAATTAGTTAAAATATTAATTAGGTCGTTTTGATAAAAATAATTTAATTAGTAGTAAGATGACTATTTTTGAAAGATAAAATTTGCCCTTGTTTCAAATTGACCTAATTTCAAGATCCAAAATCCAGACCCAACCAAATTTTTCACATTCCAACCTTAATCCCCTCCTCTATATAATAAAGACCTAATTACATATCAAAAAAAGATAGACAAAAGGAAGGCTGGAAAATAACGCTGAAACAGAGGCAACAATTGAAATCCCCACCTTCTTCCTCAATTCATTCACGGAATTTACTATCAAGAAACTCAATTTTCCACCATAGTTCACTCCTTTTCATCATCACTAAATACCAGATCTCCACCGTGTGAATCACAAAAAATACTAACCAAAACAATATTCTCTTTCGCCTCTTCAAAACAGAGGACAACGGCACACCCCTCCCTTGCCGCTGTCATCGACGAATACTGTTCCTCTTTCTCGTCGTCTTCACCCTTCTTCGTTACTGCTGCGACGGAGGGTGAAAGATATAGTCGAACGGCCATCAAACAACCTCAAATCAAGCCTCAAAACGCAGCTGAAAAAAAACTGCTAAAACGCAGCAAAATAGCTCTCGAACCCCATCTGAGATTCAGCTCCAAAAACTCCGAAAAACTCAGTTGAAAACAAAGCTGTTGTACCACTGCTGCCAAAACAGCCACAAAGCAGCTCGAAAACAACCCTCTTCCTTCACAAAAACAACAGCTCAAAGTTCGTTCATGGTTCGAGTCGCCGGTCCGATTGGTTTTCTATTGGGACTTGTTGTTCTTTGGTCGAATCCTCATTTCTTTACTTTTGTACAAGATTCAAGTTTCTTCACTTAAAAAGGAATTCTCTGTTAATGTATATCTCATCTCCCTTTCTCATTTTGAAAATTTATATGTGAATGAAATATAATAAGAGCCATTAAATTTTGTGTAAGTTTTATGGGTGAAGGGATTTGTATTTTCTTAGTTGAATCATGGTTTATAAAAATTTGCTTTCTATTTAGTCAAATTTGTTTTTTTGAAGATTTATCTACCATAATTGTGTTAAATTGGTAAAGGGTTGCAATGATTAATTAGCCTTAATCTTTTTGGGATCCATTGCAGATTTCGTTGTTATAGTTGACCATAGAATTGCTCACCACTGTTCGATTAATTTGTTGAATGAGTATTGGAGCTTTAGAACTAGCATATTTCATCCCCACTGCTAAATATACTCTATTAACTTTTTTCGGTCAATAGTTTTTCCAATACATGTTTTAATTTTCAGCAATACGTATTTGAATAAAGGAATATAATAAGTTCTGAAAAATTGATTAACTACAATATAGTGTACCATATAGCAACAAATTTCGATCAGGCTGTTGTTCGTGATTCTTAGTTCAAGCAACTGGTTTAATTTTCAAGAGAGTTTGTTGTTGCTCCTTTAATCCTCTAATTGTAACAATAGTAAAGTGGTACGATTTTCCATAATAATAAAATCAATGGCCGTGCAATAATCTCAAACCTTAGGAAAAATAAATAATTAATGAACATCATAGAAATGCCTTTAGGCGTGAAAATTTGTGTACACGTACGCGTGACATGATTTAAGCGCCAATAATAAACAATAAACATGTTGAGAATCGCAAGTGCGTTTCACGTGACGTGATTCGCAATGTGTACGAAAACCATAAATCCAAATTTGGGTGTGCATTTCATATGACCCGAACATAATTTCCAGTAATAATAAAATAAGCATATCGTAAATCGCGGATGCATTTCATGCGGCGCAGTTTGCGATTTGTGCCAAAACGACAAGTGTACGACATTGTGACTTGTCCTAAGATAAATCCATAAATATCCGAATTGATTCATACACATACCTCGTAAAGCTGAAAATACCTCTTTTTAGGTAAAATTCCAAATTTAGAGAATCATTGAAGATCGCCTCGAAAATAGGCATTTTTAAACCGTCATGACCATAGTTTTGACTATATAATCTACACTCGGGTGTGGCAACTCATGTCCCTGACTCTAACTCAAAACAATAATAAAATCAACACGTTGTAAATTGCGGGTGCATTTCATGTGGCGCGTTTACAATGTGTCCAAAAATGGCAAGTGCACGCCATCGTGATTTGTTTCAGAATAATCCACAAATATTAAAAGCGGCTAAACATAAAAAGGCTAAAATGCATAATAGGTTTAAAATATGTAAAAATCAGGTAATTTAGGCCAAATATTAATAGTTAAGCGACCGTGTTAGAACCACGGAATTCGGGAGTGCCTAACACCTTCTCCCGGGTTAACGGAATTCCTTACCCGGATTTCTGGTTCGCAGACCTTAAAACAGAGTCAAATTTCCTCGATTTGGGATTTAAAATAAACCAGTGACTTGGGACACCATAAATTATCCCAAGTGGCAACTCTGAATAAATAAAAATAATCCCATTTTGATAATGTCACTTTAATTGGAAAAACTCCCTTATCCCACCCCTATCGGAAAAAAGGAGGTGTGACACTAGGGAGTACAGAATTGGGAAAGGCAAGAATATATTAAGTGATAAACATGATCATAGAAGCAAATCACAACTAGAATGAGGGTTTTATCATAAATTAGGGCATATCACATAGACAAATCACTTACTATGAAAATCCAGGACAAGGCAGAAGACATATGGATGTCGTATAACCAGTGTAAACACTCAAAGTACCAATACATTAAGCTAAACGAACTTCAAACAGTCTAACTTACTCAAGTTAAACATACACACATTTTAGAACTGACAATTTAGGCATGAGCAAATGTTAGAGGGGTTCATATTATAAGCAGAGTCACACATAGAGATAGTCTAGAAAACATATTAGGTTATGTAACTTCAGAGGCATGAATATTCTAATTAGAACATAAGAGAATGAACATTGTAAAGGTTGAGAACTAACTAGTTACCTATCGACAAGTAGACAAACAAGAAAAGAAAAGAGTCACTTTGAGCATCAACAAAGAAGTATAACCCAGAACATTAGATGCGTCAAGTTCCCAAGGGATTCAAGGAACCCAGGGCAATTCTCACACCCAAGAAAGGTCGAGAAAATAGGAATTTCAGTGGCCTTGGCTTTCAGCCGGCCAAGAGCCAAAATAGGACAAGAGAATAAATGAACAACATAGTGAAGATCCTTAGTATTTAGTGGAAATTTTAGCGGTTCAAAGTAATTTAAAAAGGGGAAAGGGAATGGGTTTATATAGCAGTCAAAATCGAGCAACAAACAAGGACATAGAGTAATTTAAGCAACAAACAAGGAAAAGAAACATACGAATCGATTTAAAATCAATTTAAGAGAGAAATATGTAAACCTTGTTTTTTAGGGAAAGTGTAAATCAGCAGAATCTACACAAAATCGAACTCACACAGTAGTATTGAACGTATATAAATGAAATAGCCTCAAAATCAGAGATTCGAATTATTTTGGTTCGATTTCGGAAGAGTTTGCTTTCCATGTTTAAGCAAGCACCTAGGTAACACCATAAATGAACAACCAGTACCACAAGGGGTCAAATATGGCAAGAGTATGGCAATTGAATCCATTATTAGTGGGATTAGGAGGGGCATTTATAGGGGCAGCAATTAGGGTTCTTCAGAGAAAGAAGGGGAGGTTGAGAGAGTTTAGGGGGGCGGGTTAGAGGGGAATGGGTTAGGGTTTGGGGGTTAGGTATTTTAAGAGGGGGCATTAAATGTGGGCCGTTGATCTTAGAGATCAACGACCATGATTTCAAAAGGGGTTGAATCGGGTTGGCTTGGCGGGTCGTGACAGGTTTGGGCTGGGGTTATTGGGTTAGTGTATTGGGCTGGTTTGGTCCAAAAAATCTAATTAACAATTAGTCCAACTTTTAAAAATAAAAATATAAAGGAAAATAATTTAAATAGATAAGTAAATAAATATACAAAAATGCTACATATGCAAATTAATACATTAAATAATAATAGGAGACTATAAAAATGTAAGATATTATTTTGACCGTAAATAAAATATCAAATGCAAAAAGAATGCAAAATGTCGGCTATTATTGCAAATTTATGCAAATAGCCTAAGAATACCATTGTAATTATATAACAAATGGGGTAAAAATATTTCAAAAATGTATTAGGAATGCAAATAATAATTTGAAGTGATTAAGTCATCAAAAATAATTTAAAAGAGTAATTACTGAATTTTTATGTAAATTAATGCAAGGAAACAAATAGATTTAAAAGCTCTAAAATTATGAAACTTTTAAGAAATGCTTGTGTAAATCTTGGGAATTAATAATAATGCAAAAAATGGTATTTTGAAAGTATGTATATTATTTGAAAAATATATGAGCGCAAAATTGGGTAGCAATACACCTTGCCACAAAGTCGACCACATTCCTTTTCATGTCATTCCACCAATAGACATCCTTGAGATCATGATATATTTTTGTGAGTCTCGGTCATTATTCTATCCGGGAGACCATCTACATTTGGAACACATAGTCGTCTTTGGTACCTTAGTGTACCATCATCCATTCCAAGAGAAAAAGGCATAGTTTATGTTTATGAATCCCCTTCTTCAATTGTACCAACAATGGATCGTCGTATTGCTTCTCTTTTACTTCCACAACAAGCAATGATTCAACCATATTTTGCATAGTAACCCCTCCTTCACTAGAGTCCACAATACGAACTCCCAAACTGGCTAACTGGTGAACCTACATGGCCAACGACCTTTGACATGCCTCCAAGTGAGCCAAACTACCCATAGATTTCTGGCTAAGAGCATCCGCCACAACAATGGCTTTCCACGGGTGATATAGAATATCGATGTGGTAATCCTTAAGTAGCTAAGCCATCTTCTCTGCCTCAGATTCATCTCCTTCTGTTTGAAAATATATTGAAGGCTCTTGTGGTCCGTGAATACATCCACATGGACCCCGTACAAATAATGACGCCAAATCTTCAATGCAAAAACCAGTGCCGCAAGTTCTAAGTCATGTGTTAGATAGTTCTTTTCATGATTCTTGAGTTTCCTAGAAGCATAGGCTATAACCTTGCCATGTTGCATTAATACACACCCAACCCCGATCCTTGAAGCATCATAATATACAACAAACCCATTTGTACCCTCTGGCAGGGTCAACACCGGCGTCGTAGTCAATCTTGATTTTAACTCCTGGAATCTCCTTTCACAAGCATCGGACCATTGGAACTTAACCGCTTTCTGTGTCAATTTAGTCAACGGAGAGGCAAGAGTAGAGAACCCCTCCACAAACTTCCTGTAATACCCTGCTAAGTCGAAGAAACTGCGAATCTCTGTTGAAGTTGTAGGTCTAGGCCAATTCTTCACCGCTGCAATATTTTGAGGATCAACCTTAATTCGTTCTCTGGAGACGACATGACCCAAGAATGTGACAGATTCAAGCCAAAATTCACATTTCAAAAACTTCTCATACAATTGGTGCTGATGAAGAGTTTGGAGAACTGTCCTAAGATGATCGGCATGGTCCTCTCGACTTCGTGAATATACAAGAATATCGTCAATGAACACTATCACAAAAAATCAAAAAAGGCTTGAAAACGCGATTCATAAGATCCATGAAAGGTGACGGGGCATTTGTTAGCCCAAAAGACATTACCAGAAATTCGAAGTGCCTATACCGGGTCCTAAAAGATGTTTTTGGGATATCCTGCTCCCCGATCTTCAATTGGTTATACCTAGACCATATATCAATCTAGGATAATTACCTAGCACCATGTAACTGATCAAACAAATCATCTATTCTTGGTAATTGGTACTTGTTTTGGATTGTGACTTTGTTGAGTTGCCGATAGTCAATAGCATCACATTATCCCCCTTCCATTCAACAAGTAGCTCATTTTGAAATTAAAACCTCACAGTTATAATCCGGCAATCGAGCTTGGAAAAACATGAATAAAGCCAATTCATTCCCATTATCACATCAAAATCAACAATCTCCAATTCAATGAGATCGGCCATGGTGTCCCGACCACGTACCATGACAACACAACCCCTATAAACCCGTGCGGCCACAATAGACTCGTCAACTGGAGTAGATACAAAGAATGTCTCATGAAGTTGTTCAAGTTCTATCCCAAATTCCATAGCAACATAAGGAGTAACATAGGACAAAGTGGAATCAGGATCAATAAGAGCATACACATCACGATATTGGATAGTAAATATACCCGTGACAACATCTGGAGAAGCCTTTGCATTGTGGCGACCACTCATAGCATATAAATGGATGGGTCCTCCCGAACGCAGCGCACCACCTCTAGCTGCACCACGCCCAGCTGGTGCTGGAGTGCCTCGAGCTGGAGAGGGTGCTGAAGATGTAGCAACTGCAGAACTAGATGGTAGTGTTGTGCTTCTGCCCGCACCCATGTGGGATGAACAACACTCCCTTTGAATATGACCCCTCAATCCGCACATGTAACATACAAGTAGGTCCATATAGCATATCCCCAACTGCATTTTCCCACACCTGGGCATGGGGGCCTCAGCTGCTGCTGGAATCTCCCTCTTGAACGGCCCTGCTGGTAGGGTCCCATGTTTCCCTGACTGGGCCTAAAACGACTCCCCTGCTACTTACTGGGCCCTGATACCGGTGCACTAGCTGAAGATTGAGCAAAAGACTGGGATGGCCCTGATGATCCTCCCCTCAATGCTGATCTACCCCTACCAAATGAGTCTCCAAGGTTGCCCGCGGATCGGGCCTTGTTGCTACCCTCTCGCTCTATTCGGTTCTGCAACTTATGGTTATCTGTATCTTTAGCAAATTCCACCATCTTCCCATTGTTCTTATCAGAATTCAAGGCAGCTATAGCGGCCTCATTGATAACAAAGGGGCTAAGGCCTTGCACAAGTCGACGCACTCTAGCCTCCTTAGTAGGAACCATGTGAATCACATATTTGGAAAGGCGCATGAACTCCATCTGGTACTCCCACACACTCTTGCTACCTTGTTTAAGGTTCTCAAACTCTACGGCACGGGCTGCCCTAGTCTCGGCAGGCAAGAAATGGTCCATGAAGGCGTGAGCAAACACACTCCACCTTGCTTGAGGTGGAACCGAAATATCAATTGGAGGAATCGTTGCACCTACTGAAGTTGTTCAAGTTCTATCCCAAATTCCATAGAAACATAAGGAGTAACATAGGACAAAGTGGAATCAGGATCAATAAGAGCATACACATCACGATATTGGATAGTAAATATACCCGTGACAACATCTGGAGAAGCCTATGCATTGTGGCGACCACTCATAGCATATAAATGGATGGGTCCTCCCGAACGCAGCGCACCACCCCTAGCTGCACCACGCCCAGCTGGTGCTGGAGTGCCTCGAGCTGGAGAGGGTGCTGAAGATGTAGCAACTGCAGAACTAGATGGTAGTGTTGTGCCCCTGCCCGCACCCATGTGGGATGAACAACACTCCCTTTTAATATGACCCCTCAATCCGCACATGTAACATACAGGTAGGTCCATATAGCATATCCCCAACTGCATTTTCCCACACCTGGGCATGGGGGCCTCAGCTGCTGCTGGAATCTCCCTCTTGAACGGCCCTGCTGGTGGGGTCCCATGTTTCCCTGACTGGGCCTAAAACGACTCCCCTGCTACTTACTGGGCCCTGATACCGGTGCAATAGCTTAAGATTGAGCAAAAGACTGGGATGGCCCTGATGATCCTCCCCTCAATGCTGATCTACCCCTACCAAATGAGTCTCCAAGGTTGCCCGCGGACCGAGCCTTGTTGCTACCCTCTCGCTCCATTCGGTTCTTCAACTTATGGTTATCTGTATCTTTAGCAAATTCCACCATCTTCCCATTGTTCTTATCAGAATTCAAGGCAGCTATAGCGGCCTCATTGATAACCAAGGGGCTAAGGCCTTGCACAAGTCGACGCACTCTAGCCTCCTTAGTAGGAACCATGTGAATCACATATTTGGAAAGGCGCATGAACTTCATCTGGTACTCCCACACACTCTTGCTACCTTGTTTAAGGTTCTCAAACTCTACGGCACGGGCTGCCTTAGTCTCGGCAGGCAAGAAATGGTCCATGAAGGCGTGAGCAAACACACTCCACCTCGCTTGAGGTGGAACCGAAATATCAATTGGAGGAATCGTTGCACCCTCAGTAGGTGGAGAAACTAGTTTAGCCTAGTCACGTGTAGTGGAATCAGGCAGTGTAGTAGTCGGGGGAATATCCTCGCCCCTCGGGTACTCACACGCATCATCAAATAAAGAGCCAACTTACACTCCCGATGCGACATTGGCTCCTTGGTCAGTTCTTACTTTCTTCTTAGGTGCCATATACTGAAAGTTAAAGCAATGCACGCGTTAGAGGAGGAACAGTTTCACAATCAGTTTTATCGCACGATCCAGAATATCAAAGAAGGGTATTATTCCTAGATGTCCAAGTAGCTCCAACTTATATATGTGGTCGACAACACACCGATAAGAAGGATTCTACTAGACACGACTCTAAGACATCCTAGGACACTTTCAAACCTTACAATCTGATTCCAAGTTTGTCACGCCCCATACTTGGGGAGCGCGACCGGCGCTCAACAGAGTGAACTCGGCCGAGCAAGCCTATTACATACTCTCTACCCAAACAAATTCATGACAAGAAGAAGACTTTTTTAGTTAGACAATAAGGAGATCGTGTAAGCAATACCAAATCATTTCCATTAGTTACTTCATTTTCAATGTCTCAAAATATACACGTTTTCATAGGATAAAGTGGAATAAATGGTTCAAACACAAAATAACTCGCTTGACTTTCCCATCACCCATATACAACCCACACTGTGTCTACGAAGCCTCTAATAATTACAAAGAGTATGATAGTAGTGCCGAAAATAAGGCTTCGTCTATACCTCAAAATATAATAGTATAATAAGAAAAAGATGCATAACCCCGAAATGAAGTGGGTCTCACCAAGTCTATTGGGAGGAGGGTGTACGGCTATCACTGATCAACGCTACCGGTTGTGGAACTACCTATATCCATTAAAGATGCAGCGCCCCTGGAAAAAGGGACGTTAGTATTGTTGAATACTACTAGTATGTATAACTAAACACCATTTCAATAGAATTAATAATAATACATGGAATATAATCATGAAATAAATAGAAGCCTCAAACAATACCAAAACATTAAGTTAAGAACCACATATGTTTTCAAGTAAATTTCCATGTTTTTAGGTGGGGAGCTCTTTAGTACTGAGACACCATTATTCACAATACCAATTGTGAGCATGTAATTTTTAACCTACCATATATTCCTACAAAATTCAATAAATTAATTAGTTTTATAAATTTTTGTTGAATTTCAGTGACGTTTTTGCGAATTATTTTTGCATGCATAATCATAATTCGTCTTTTAATTATTATTATCAGGAAATTACAAAATTATTGTTTATAATTAATTGAGATAAATAACAATAAAAATGATGATTAATGAAGATTTAGGGACTAAATGCTTAATTTAATCATCTCTTCTAAGAAAATTGTGAGATTTATTCTTTAAATGATTTGGGGTACTTAAATTAAGCGGTGTTACTCTTAATTGGCTTATCAATTAGTTTATAATTAGATAAAATAAAGGTAAAATTAGTTACTACATTTTTAAGTTTGATTTGAATTAGTGTTAATTAACTAACTAATTTAAATTAGCCATAAGAGGTTTAAAATTGGACCTGGGCCAAAAATTACCCAGGAACAAACCCTTTCTCTATACACCCAAACATCCCAGCCCAAACCCCAAACCCGGCCAGCCCTGTTACCCCCAATGTCCCTGTTTCAATTAACTAATCCCAGTCGTTGATCTATTTAGATCCAACGGCTGGGAACTGATAACCAATAAATATATAATTGTCCTAAACTAAACCCCCTCTCTCCTTCACTTTCCCTAACCCCCCAAAGACTAACCCCCTTCGTCTCTCTCTTGACCTTGCCGGCCTCCGCCGTCTACCACCTTGCTCCGCCGGCCAGAAATCGCCTACCGGTATCGGAGCTCAACCAAATAGCCTCAAAATTTTACCAGACGACCTCCTTCCTCCCCTTAATCCCGTCCTACCAATGGTTTTCCCAAAAAAACCACCCAAAATTCTTCAATTCTAGATCTAAAAAGTCAGAATCCTAGAATCTCTATACCGGTTGTTTCCAAGACCCCAAATGGCTCACACCTATATGAGTCAATAGCTCTTGGTGAGAGCTATCGATTCATGTGGGTTTGGATCATTTCTGAACCCCGCCGGAGTCCGGCCAAGGTCCGACGACTTCAAAAAATTTGGCCAAGATTCCCTCTAACCCGTTGGTACCCCCTGTTCTTCCCATTCATGTGATGATTTCTTAGATTAAAAGCATGTCTAGTTTAGTTTTAAAACTGCCCTAAAACATCACTTTTTTTTTGTTGATTCAGTTTCAAATTGCTTTCATGCATGTTTAGTTTGTGTTTAACCCTTCTTGAATGATATCCATTTTAGGTTTAGTGGTTTTGATTAGGGTTTGTGACTGAGACTATTTTGATTAGCCGTTTTAGTTAGGATTTTATGACTTCGCTTGTATTATTTGATTCTCCTCCTTAGTCTGTTTCTAATTAGGTTTCATGACTGATTTTTTGAATTTTTGTTCAATCCTGAATTAATAGTCTGTACTTATCCTGTTTTTCCAACTCGCTTTTGATTTTAGCATAGGTTAATCTAATGTTAGTCATTCACCTAAGCTAATTGATTAAGTAGTTATATGAGAATTAATTAGGGTTCTGATTTATTAATAGAGCATTAATCACTTGACTAGTTCAGCTTAGGTTTGAAACTAAAATAAACCATAGTCTAATAACCTAACTATTTTCTCTAAAGATGCTACCCTAAAACTCCCTATAAAAGGACTAGGGTATTCTGAAAATGATACACTTCCACATCTGAAAAGAGGCTCTTGAGACCTGAAAATACATTACTATTATTCTGAAAAACATAAACAAAAAATACTGAAGTGATGAGTGAAAAAACAGTCTAAAAATTGGTCTTCCTGTGGCTGTGGTTTTTCCTTACGGAAGAGCTAGTTTTCTTGCAGATTTTTACTCAAGTTATTGGTATTCAAGCTATCATTCTCTGGGTTTCCTTACTGCTGGTTTTGCTACTTGTGTTGTTGTAATGACCCGACCGGTCGTTTTGAGCTCTAGCGCATCGTTCAGCAGTTTGAGGCCATGAGTAGCTTCATTTCAGGTATTATGACTTGTAGGTGTGGACGGAGTTGAATTTCGAGAAGTTCAGAGTTAAATTGGAAAGAAAATTCTCATTTTGGAAGCCTTAAGTTGGAATAATTGACTAGGACTGGAATTTTGAGTAGACGACCTCCGAATCAGGATTTGAAGGTTCTAGCAGGTTCGTATGATGATTTCGGACTTGGGCGTGTGTTCGGAATGGGTTTTGGATGACCCGGGAGAGTTTCGGTGCCCAATAGTGAAATAAGAGTTTCTTTAAGATCAAATTTTGGTTGGAACGTGTTTTCTGTTATCGAGGTCCGAAAAGAATTTCGAGACCGAGAATAGTTCAGCTATGTCATTTATGACTTGCTTGCAAAATTTGGTGCCATTCCGAGTAGTATAGGTCGGTTCGGCGCATTGTTAACGAATTCAAGAACATAATGTTCTTAAGTTTGATTCTAGGGGTTTTGAGGTGTGATTTTGAGTTCTAGCGTTGTTTTGAGTGTTCCGAAGGTTCGAGCAAGTCTGTAGGATGATTTGGGACTTGTTGGTACATTCCGTTTGAAGTTCCGAGGGCTTGGGTGAGTTCCGGGTAGGTCCCGGTATGTCTTTAGGCGTAAAACATAGCTGTTGCAGGTCAGAGAAGTCAAATCTCTGAACCCACCACCAAGGTTCGCGGTCCTTTTTGTGCTGACCGCGGTGAGGGCCTTCGCGGGCGCGGGCGTTTTTGTGCGGTCCGCGGTGGAGGAGCTGGACCACTGGTCCGACTTCGGAGGCCTATACCTTTTGATCTACAAGGAATTTTGAGATGATTCAAAAATGAAAGTTGTAGCCTTTCGTGTCTAGTTTCCATAAAAGGTAATGATATCACAATTTGGAAATCTGTAGAGAAAGTTATGGCCAAAACATAAAAGCATGTCACTGCAGTCATTTTTCTTTGTTTTCTTCACCTTTTCTTGTTTTTGCCAGCGAGGCAATTTTCCAAACACTCTTTCTTCTCAAAAACATTTGTAAGTGATTTCTAACTCATTTTTCTTCACTCCTTAACTTCTTTTTACAAAATTTCATCTTAGAATCTAGGGTTTTCATGGTGGAATTGGGAATTTTGGGTAAAACCTAAGAATATTGAAATTTGGGGATTTATATCTCAAATTGAGGTCAAATTCCAAAACCATTTATATATACGGGCTCGGGGGCGAATGGGTAATCAGGTTTTGGTTCGAATTTCGGGTTTGGACCGAGCGGGCTCGGGGTCGATTTTTGACTTTTTGGGGAAAACTTTAGAAAACTCACTTTCATGCATTAGAATTGATTCATTTAGAATTTTTTATATATATAATTAAGTAACTTGTGGATAGTTTCGAGTCCTTGGGAGACGAGTTTGGAGTTTCGGGTGCGTTCTTGACCCGAAGAGTAGGATCGACACGAGGTAAGTCTCCTTTCTAACTTTGTGAGGGGGAATTGTCCCCATAGGTGAACTAATTAATTATGTGCTATTCTTTGCGGGGGCTATGTACACACGAGGTGACGGGAGTCCGTGCGTAGCTACTAATATGCTATGTCCGGGTAGTCTAGGACCTACTAGCATGCTTTACTTGTTGTACTTGTGACCTTGTCAATAAAATATCATGTGATGCTTTCAATTAGTAACTAAACCTCTGAGAAGGATAAAGTTTACTTTTCTTAATCACCTAGAAGGAGAATTGATTCTTCCTTGGATAATTGTGTTTCGGATAAATCTATAGAGTTTGGAACCCTGTCGAAATTGGCAAATAAATCTCCAGAAAGGTTTTAAATACTATTCTCATGTTTATTAAAAGGAGAATTTTATCACTTCATTGAATAACTAATTTTCCTGACAAAAATGTGGTTTATTGGTGTGAATATGTGTAACTTTGGGTTCCTGAGTCGCATGTATGATTCGTGAGCAGGATGACCCTGTATTTATGTATATTTATACGGGGACCCGAGTCGCAGGTATGATTCGCGAGCGGGGTAGCCCTAGTATTATGTTAACCGCGTCGCATGTTCGATTCGCGATTGGGGCAGATAGATGCATCTATGGTTCAGGCCGTTCGACCCTCGGCAATGCACATTTTATTATTGATTGGTCCGCGCCGTTCTACCCTTGGCATTTTCTTGCGCATGATAATTGCTGCGTATTTCCTGTAATTATTACTATTTATTGGCCTAAGAAGTTTTGAATTTCCAACTGAAATGACGGAGGTTTAATGTGTTAAATGTGAAAGAAGTTGATATTTCTTATCCCTGATTATTATTAAATTGCCTATGATACTCATGCTTAGCATCTCACTGGATTATACTAAACTGACTTATAGCAAGGGTCAAATTCGACCTCTCCTCACTACCTCTCTGAAGTTAGGCGGGATACTTACTGAGTACACGTTATTTTCGTACTCGTACTACACTTGCTGTGCATTTTTATTGCACATGTACTTTCACTGCGATGTGGCAAGCATTGGAGACTTCGGTGAGCTGCATTATCCAGAGGCGACCCGGAGTCGATAGAGTCTCCTCTATGTATTGTATTTTCATTTTTAAATTCCTTGTCCCTTGGTATTTCGGACAAGCTTTGTTGTGTTTGTAAAATTCATAGAAATTACTCATGTACTTGTGTCACCGGGTTCTGGGATGTGTTCGGGATTTTATTTAATAAATTTAATGGTTTACATGTCGTGTTTATTTAATAAATTTTTATTCGCTTATTGGGTTGTAAGTGAAAGGTAACGATTTCGAAAATGTTAAAATAGGAATTTATTTCAACTAATTGATGGTTGGCTTGCTTGACGGTGGTGTCCGGCGCCATCACGACCTTAATAAATTTTTGGTCGTGACAACATGGTATCAGAGCACTAGGTTCCCTTATGTTTCACGAGTCATGATCAAGTCTAGTAGAGTCTTGCGGATCGATACGGCGACGTCGGTACTTATCTTCGAGAGGCTACATGGCTGTTAGGAGTACTTCCCTTCTTGATTCCTCATCGTGCGGTTTGATTCCTTTAAGGCTTATGCCTATGTTTCTTCCTACTCAATATTACGCGTCGCGAAGCGCTTGCTATGAATCAGGAATTTGGGATTTGAAATGGTGCTACGAATAGGGTGCGTAATGTTTTCCATGCGTAATTGGTTGGGGCTGTTGTTGTAGCCCTACAGAAGGATAATATGTTGTTTAAGCTCAGTAGTTGTGTTTCTGAGAGCCTTAAGGCTATGCTTAGGTAGTGATGATGCTTATGATTGGTTATCGCGCGACGTGGGTGTGATGGTAGGATGCTTGCCCATATGTAGGGGCAATGAATGACTTGAAGGGAGGTCTTCTCAGAGCGTGAGTTTTGAGATTTCAGCATTTTAGTTCTGGCGGAGGAAAGGCAATTGAACTATAAATGGTCAGGTTTTGGATTGATAAAGTAGTAAGACTTTGTGTTTTCAAGTGAGGTGGAATATTCACCTGTGACGTGATATCGTCGTCATTGATCGGATGGAATGTGTTAAGTTTGTCGGTGCTATGGTTTCTTCGGTTGCATGGGGTCGGGGTATTGGGAAGTAGTATTGAAGAGGCGGCTGTCATAAGTCGTGGTGTGTGGTGGTTCAGTATTGAATAAGTATTTCTAATGAAGGCAACTCGAGAAAGATGATCATCGGAGAGTTTTGAAGTTGTGGTGATCTGCTGGATTAAGTGCTATAGGGAATGATATTGAATTGAGGCAATAATTGGGTAGCATACGATGAAGGAAGACATGTGAGAAGTGTCAGGTGGCGGATAAATTTCTTAGAGGCCAGGTGTAAGAAAAAGAAGTCAAGTAGTTGCTCGCAGGATTGAGTTGAGCTAAAGTGGGAGAGCGGCAACATAGTGGTGAATAAGAAGATATTGTAGCACATTTAGTGGATGTCCGTGAGGAGTGGACGGACTAGTAAAGTTGGTAAATGAGAACATGCTTAGGATGGGGTATTGATGTTGTAGAGAGTGTGCAGTACATCGTCGTTGGAAGGTGTCAGTTGGTAATTTCCACATGTGGGTTGTCTCGTGGGCAGGTTAGCGGTCGTGTAGTTCGCAAGTTTCTGCGAGGAATTCTAGTGGCTATTCGGTAGGAGGGAGAATATGTGAATGATGCTAGAGAATTTGAGTATTCAGGAAGTGCTAACAGGAGAATTTAGAAGAATTTGACGGGTTGGTTGAGCAAGGTCATGTCAGCAATGAAGAAAGAATTTCGGTGGGGTCTAGAGTAGTGCAATGAGTAGCTTCGGGCTAAGTGGGGGAGTCCCACTGCCTGCAGTTGGGTTGTAGGATTGTCTTCTCATGGGGTTGCGGATTGTCGGTGTAATGGCAAGTTATTACAGCTAAGGAATAAAGTGGTAATTGAGCATGGGACTTGAGGAATATGTGCAAAAGTTGGTCCTATTGGACCAGGGATAGGTTTTGGGAGATTCTGAATTTATGCTTAATGCATAGGCGAGTTATTAGGGTAGTGACTCGGTCACTTGCTTCATTGAAAGGATGTTCGTGTACTAGAAAAGCCTTGGAGTTGATTATATTCGGGGCCAAGTCAGAGTGGGTGACTCTCAATAGCGGTCCTAATGAATTCGAAAGTTAAGAATGCGGTGTTTAAGGGGTTTAGGCAGCAATATGGTTAAGAAACGAGCTTTGCAGCAGAATTTCTGAGAAGGGAAAATTGTTGGAGTGTTCTATGTTATTTCCAGCATGCAAGATAGTATTGGAGGACTGAGAGACATAAACTCCGGATTTGGGAAAAGATTATTGGATGTGTATATCAGTCGAAGATGAGAACGCGCACAAGGAGGGTATGAGACGGTTTGTGGGATTGAGACAATATGGCCTCGTGAATCAAGGCCACTCGGGATTAGTGAGGATTGAGTTTGTTATGAGTTGAATGGGGTTACTATTGTTTCTGAGGAAGTTAAGGATGATTAAAAGAAGATAGATTGGTTAGCCATGGTTGGAATGGAACATGTGCGGCAGTGATCAGTTTCGTTGGTGAGATTAAATTATGCATGTGGTTTGTGTCGGTGTATGCGAGGCTTGTCGACCACCGTAATAGATCATAATTGGAAGCATTCAAGTATTATGGCTTGTCAGGTGTAGGCGGATCCCGAAAGGATCATAGGGGTATAGACTATCCCCTGAGGATTTGCCTGTTTTGTGATTATGAGAAGTCACTCGTGAGTTGTTATGGTTCTCTTGAGTTGAGGTAAGAAAAAGGTTTCTATATGATGGAGTGTTCACCTTATTAGTGGTTTAGGATTTATGATAGGATTCTTGCGCCATCTCATATTGGCATGTTAGGTGTAGTAAACGGTATGTACCAGGAAGTAAGGATCGAGATTGCGGTTCGGTTTTAACAAGGATGTCATGATCTCGGATGAGCGGGGAAAGGGGGTTTGAATGTTTGGAGTAAGCTGGTGTTGTCTTCAGTGTCACCTGAGATCGGTGTTTGAGGAAAGAGGCTTTACATCCTGGTCATGGGTTCTTGATTTGTTTTACAACATCAGTATGGTCGGCGGTATGGATGTGCAGACCTGTTACCCTGTGTGGAAGGGCGTGGGAGCATGACCGCGGGAAGATCGTATGAGTGTGACATGTAGACACTTAATGGATTGAAGATCCAGACTGAGTATGAAGAAATATAATATTGCTTGTTTGAGAGTTATACCTGGAAGGTGTTCAGTTCAACTTTATTGTAGATTTGCGGGGTGAGGTCCCGGCTATGATGGTGGTTCTTGCGTGTTATGGGAAGAGATGGGTTGTTATGGATCCAGGAAAGGCAATCAGCCTAGTTCAGTTCGAGTAGAATCGCCTTGAAGTGTGTGAATGGATTTAAAGAGGAATATGGGCTTCATATGAGTCAGGTGTGTTCATTCCAGTATAGTGCTCCCCAAGGAGGGGTGTTAGAATATCAGATGTGGTTCCGTCTTCATCCAATTCATGAAATATTATGATTGCGCCGTGTGAGTTGTGAAACGGCTTGATAAATTCCTATGTGCTGAGTTTTCGCATAGTAATGATGTTATATGAGCGTGAGAGCTCTTGAGATTCAGAGTATATATATCGCACCTCAGTTGTGCTTAAGTTTTGTAGCATATGACTCTATCAGTCTCCCCAGGATGGTATTATGCACTTAGCGTGCTTGTGACCGATATTTAGTAATTTGTAATAGTGAGCAATTCAACTCTGTGTATATATCCTTAGGTGAATTTTATGATGGGATCGGGTGACACGCCGCCACGGGTATGTTATTTTGATCGGGTTGCGCGCCGCAACAATGTGATGTTTAGTAAGGTTCATGTTTATTTTCTTGTGTTCTGCTTCCTATTTTCTAAGGAATGTTCATAATAGTTGTGTGAGTTGAGTAGTCCCTTCTTGAGTCCTTTCTTTATGTATCATGTTCGAGTTGTGGCCTATTGGCGCATTGTGGCATCGTGTGAGGCTATTGGTCATGTATGGGGTGATTGGTTGTCTGAGTAGTTCCTACTGGGTGAGGCGAGATTTTTGGATCAGGGATCAATGCGATAAGATTTTTGTAAAGTATATTAAGGAACAATACCAGTATTTGGTTAGTAATGAGAGATTCAATGTTTGGTTAACTCTGCAGTTGAATGGAAATTTCTACACATCTCCTCTGTTGTGGTGGTACCGTCAGCTTTTTTGCAGGACTTATACATAAGTGTCCTGAGGTACATTGGGAGCATCATATTCGTGGAATTTTGGCTATTAATGTCAGGGAATGTCATTGTGGATAGATGATGAATTATGCAGTTCATGGTGCTAATTCAGCTAAGGTACGCAGCCATGTTTTGGTACCTCATGTGGTAGTTAATACGATGATCACATATGGGAAACAGGCATGGCAGAGGATTTCGGATGTTGAAAACCTGGTTCTAAGGCCCATTTGAGTAAAGGAGGATATCTTTAGAATTTAAGTGTACTCAACTGGGTTGTGCTAGCACGGGCAGGTGCACGAGGTGTTAAACAGTGATTTCAGATAACTCAAGAGCAGTTCTTGGCACGTTCGAGGACGAACGTCTGTTTAAGTAGGGGAGAATGTAACGACCCGGCCGGTCGTTTTGAGCTCTAGCACATTGTTCAGCAGTTTGAGGCCATGAGCAACTTCATTTCAGGTATTATGACTTGTAGGTATGGTCGGAGTTAAATTTCAGGAAGTTCAGAGTTAAATTGGAAAGAAAATTCTCATTTCGGAAGCCTTAAGTTGGAAGAATTGACTAGGATTGGAATTTTGAGTAGACGACCTCCGAATCAAGATTTGAAGGTTCCAACAGGTGCGTATGATGATTTCGGACTTGGGCGTGTGTTCGGAACGGGTTTTGGATGACCCGGGAGCGTTTCAGCGCCCAATAGTGAAATAAGAGTTTCTTTAAGTTCAAATTTTGGTTGGAACGTGTTTTTGTGTTATTGAGGTCTGAATGGAATTTCGAGACCGAAAATAGTTCAGTTATGTCATTTATGACTTGCTTGCAAAATTTGGTGTCATTCTAAGAAGTATAGGTCGGTTCGGCGCAATGTTAACGAATTCAAGAACTTAATGTTCTTAAGTTTAATTCTAGGGGTTTTGAGGTGTGATTTTGAGTTCTAGCATTGTTTTGAGTGTTCCGAAAGCTCGAGCAAGTTCGTAGGATGATTTGGGACTTGTTGGTACATTCAGTTTTAAGTTCCGAGGGCTCGGGTGAGTTCCGGGTAGGTCCCGGTATGTCTTTAGGCTTAAAACATAGCTGTTGCAGGTCAGAGTAGTCAAATCTCTGAACCCACCACCGAGGTCCGCGGTCCTTTTTGTGCTGACCGCGGTGGGGGCCTTCGCGGCCGCGGTCGTTTTTGTGCGGTCCGCGGTGGAGGAGCTGGACCACTAGTCCGACTTCGGAGGCCTATACCTTTTGATATACAAGGAATTGTGAGATTATTCAAAAACAAAAGTTTTATCCCTTCGTGTCTAGTTTCCAGAAAGATAAAGATAATTCAATTTGGACATCGGTAGAGAAAGTTATGGCCACAACACAAAACCATGTCACTGCAGTCATTTTTCTTTGTTTTCTTCACTTTTTCTTGTTTTTGCCAGCGAGGTCCGCGGTGGGGGCCTGAGAGGGGTATAAATAAGTGGGATTTTCAGTTATTTTTCATTTTTCTAAAACCTAAAAACATAAGAGTCGCTTTTCCAAACACTCTTTCTTCTCCAAAACATTTGTAAGTGATTTCTAACTCATTTTTCTTCACTCCTTAACTTCTTTTTACATGATTTCATCCTAGAATCTAGGGTTTTCATGGTGGAATTGGGAATTTTGGGTAAAACCTAAGAATATTTAAATTTGGGGATTTAGATCTCAAATTGAGATCGGATTCCAAAACCATTTATATATCCGGGCTCGGGGCGAATGGGTAATCGGGTTTTGGTTCGAATTTCGGATTTGGACCGAGCAGACCCGGGGTCAATTTTTGACTTTTTGGGGAAAACTTTAGAAAACTCACTTCCATGCATTAGAATTGATTCATTTAGCATTTTTTATTTAATTAAGTAACTTGTGGCTAGTTCCGAGTCCTTGGGAGACGAGTTTTGAGTTTCGGGTGCGTTCTTGACCTGGAGAGTAGGATCGACACGAGCTAAGTCTCCTTTCTAACTTTGTGAGGGGGAATCGTCCCCATAGGTGAACTAATTAATTATGTGTTATTCTTTGCGGGGGCTACGTACGCACGAGGTGACGGGGGTTCGTGCGTAGCTACTAATATGCTTTGTCCGGGTAGTCTAGGACCTACTAGAATGCTTTACTTGTTGTACTTGTGACCTTGTCAATAAAATATCATGTGATGCTTTCAATTAGTAACTAAATCTCTGAGGAGGATAGGGTTTACTTTTCTTAATCACCGAGAAGGAGAATTGATTCTTCCTTGGATAATTGTGTTTCGGATAAATCTATAGAGTTTGGAACCCTGTCGAAATTGGCAAGTAAATCTCCAGAAAGGTTTTAAATACTATTCTCATATTTATTAAAAGGAGAATTTTATCACTTCATTGAACAACTAATGTTTCTGATAAAAATGTGGTTTATTGGTGTGAATATGTGTAACTTTGGGTGCCTGAGTCGCATGTATGATTCGCGAGCAGGATGACCCTGTATTTATGTATATTTATACGGGGACCTGAGTTGCAGGTATGATTCGCGAGCGGGGTAGCCCTAGTATTATGTTAACCGCGTGCATGTTCGATTCTCGAGCGGGACAAATAGATGCATCTATGGTTCGGGTTGTTCGACCCTCGGCAGTGCATATTTTATTATTGATTGGTCCGCGCTGTTCGACCCTCGGCATTTTCTTGCGCATTATAATTGCTTCGTATTTCCTGTAATTATTACTGTTTATTGGCCTAAGAAGTCTTAAATTGCCAACTGAAATGACGGAGGTTTAATGTGTTAAATGTGAAAGAAGTTGATATTTCTTATCCCTGATTATTATTAAATTTCCTATGATACTCATGCTTAGCATCTCACTGGATTATACTAAACTGACTTATAGAAAATGTCAAATTCGACCTCTCGTCACTACCTCTCTGAGGTTATGCGGGATACTTACTGAGTACACGTTGTTTTCGTACTCATACTACACTTGCTGTGCATTTTTATTTCACAGGTACTTTAACCGCGATGCGGCCAGCATTGGAGACTTCGGTGAGCTACATTATCCGGAGGCGACACGCAGCCGACAGAGTCTTCCTCTATGTGTTGTATTTTCATTTTTAATTCCTTGTTCCTTGGTATTTCGGACAAGCTTTGTTGTGTTTGTAAAATTCTTAGAAATTGCTCATGTACTTGTTTCACCGGGTTCTGGGATGTGTTTGGAATTTTATTTAATAAATTGAATGGTTTATCTGTCGTGTTCATTTAATAAATTTTTATTCGCTCATTGGGTTGTAAGTGAAAGGTAACGATTTTTAAAATATTAAAACAGGAATTTATTTCAACTAATTGATGGTTGGCTTGCCTGACAGTGGTGTCCGGCGCCATCATGACCTTAATAAATTTTGGGTCGTGACAGTTGCTGTGTTAAAGCTTCAAATAGCTTTGTTTTTTTATCTCTATTTGGTCTGATTTCTTCTTGCAGTTTTTCATTCTCAAAGGTATGTAAGCTATTGCACATTAAATTAAATTTCGTTTGTTAAGAATTCCTGTGACTACTTGTTGAAATATGTTGGTTATTTTCTGATATGTGTGAATCCCTGAAGCCCACTTAGAGTTGTATAAAATGGCAAATGTTTCGTCTCTAGTTGATTGGCATTAAGGAAAAGAATCTGACCTTCTCCAGAAAAATGCACAAATGTTTTCTTACCTTTTTTTTTATAGAAAAGACTTATGAAATACAGGTTTTAAGTCATGAGCATTGTTGGGCCTGCACTGAAGCAGCAGTTAGTCTCGTTGTCTTGTAATCTTTTTTTTTTGGAAATTTGTATTTCATAGCTAAAAGCAATGTAACCGCATATTTACTTCCATAGACCTTATACACTTTTCTCCTTTTCATTGTTGTAATAAGTTGGACTGGACTTTTATTAAATTTATATTCAGTTGTGTTTTCTTTCTTCTTATTTTTCCTTAAATCTGGAATTTTCAATTCTTCAAAACTATAAAGGAAAGTTGTATCGTTTGGGCCAAACCTGCGAAGGTCACTCGAATTGGGCTAGACTCATGAATATGGCCCAGTTAGGCCTGATAGAGTCTGGACTTCAGGTCATTGGGCCTGGAGTGTTGAACCCAGCAACAAAATTAAGTAATTAATTGTCAGTTATTAGCAATATGGTTGAGTATTTTTATTTACCAAAATTTACTGAAAACGAGCAATTTCATACTGCTGGGTCATAAATGAGTTCCAGATCAACATCAGAAAAAATAGACTTCGAGTCTAATAGAAATTAGCATATCACGGCAACAATTTAAAACTATTCTTTTCTAAATGAAGATGGCAATGATCCAGTTTTGCATACTTTAGTATTTTCTCCTGATTTAAAGTCTTTCCTAAACTGATCAAGTGATTTTGACTCAAGAAATTTTGTTATTTTAGTCTTAAAACAACCATTTGTGACAAAGTTTAGGGAAAGGCCTTTTAGACTCATGGACCGACTCGTTTATATGTATGAAATACCCTTATTTACTAAATGGGTCAAATAGTAGTGAAATCTTACATGTTTTTTCTATGATGTTATATCCGTAATTCAAGCTTGCTTTACTTATTGTCATATAATTCGAAATGTGTTAGTATTTTTATTTCCTATACACTTAGAATCCCTCATATAATCTTTTAGTTTGAGCCATGTATCTCCTTCACCTCAAATAGCCAAAAATAGGATTGGCCTAAGTGTTATTTGCTAAATTGGGCTAGATTTGGCCATAGCCCAAAAACTTGTCCTTAGACTAGCTAACTTGGATTTTAGATGACTTTGAACATACCCTATAGTCCAAAAATACCTCTCTTAGAATAATACTACTAAACTTAGAGAATAATTGAATAATGATTATTGCTTCAAATAAGCATTTAAACCATCATGACCATAGTAATGGTTACGTAATCTACACTAGGGTTTGGAAACTCATGCTCCCGACCACAACTTTGAACAATAATAAAAATCACATGTTGTAAATCGCGGGTGAATTTCATGTGACGCATTTATAATGTGTCCAAAAATGACAAGTGCACGCCATCGTGACTTGTTCCAAGATAATCCATAAATATTAAAAGCGGCTAAAAGGTAAAAAGGCTAAAATGCACAATAGGTTAAAATATGTAGATAATCAGATAATTAGGCCAAATATCAATAGTTAAGCGACCGTGCTAGAACCACGGAATACGGGAGTGCCTAACATCTTCTCCCGGGTTAACAGAATTCCTTACCCGAATTTCTGGTTTGCAGACAATTTTAAACAGTATCAAAAATCTCCTCGGTTTGGGATTTCAATAAATGGTGTCCCGAAACACCGTACAAAAATCCGAGTTGCGACTCTAAAAAATCAATAAATCCCAAATCGAATAATGTCACTTTAATTGAAAAAACTCCCTAATCTCACCCTTACCCAGAGGAGGGAAAAAGGAGGTGTGACAGCTCTGGCGACTCTGCTGGGGACCGAACCCAGAATCTCTGATTCAGGTTTCAAGAATTCGAGCTTAGAATAGCTATTATTTTTGGCTTTCGTTATTATCTGATTTTTGCATGTTTAAATCTAATGTGCTAAATGACTCTTTTTACCTCTTTGATATTATCTTAATTGTATATAAATTGTGCTGAAACCCTCTCCTCTCTGAGTCTTCTAAATCATCTGGGAAGTGTGCACTTCGTGTGACTTCTTTTTTGTTAGAGTCATATCCAAATTTTAGAACGAGTTACGGACAAGTTGCAAAGCCGGTGAAGCTTCTGTATTCCCGGTACGCTGCCTCCCTCGGCTCAAGCTGTCCGCTCGGGTAAGCCTGGTCTAGAACAAAACCCCAGGATTTTAAACTTAGAATAACACAGTCTCATGCCGGATCCCTAGTAGGAATGATTATCTGCATCACGTGCATTTGATTTAGGGGACTCAACACAGGGGTTGGGTCCGTCTAGGACAGGTGAACCCGAAATAAAGACCATCCTGACGCATCTTACCTGCTATGTGTACAATATTTTGTTTCGGTTTGTTTGTTGTCCGGCTAAAGAAAAAAAAATAACAGAAAAACCAAGAGTGATATAGAATAGAGAATTTACCCGATTTTAAAAACTCCGATATTCAAAATTGTCTCGAAACTCTGCCAAACTATCGAAAAGTGGAGAAAATAAAGAAAGAAAATGTATTTCGAAAAAATGAAATGAGTTAGTATCATAATTTTTCAAAATTGTGTCAAAATTTCCCATACAACGCATTGTTTGATTCTCACCGGTGTGGGATACGTAGGCAACCCTCACGGGTCCAACCTTATTTTTCAAAAATAAAAAATCAAAATACAAAATATGGTCATAAATAAAGTTAGGCGACGCCGTTCTTGTCTAAATAGCCAAAATGCCCCGACGGGGCGCCGAAAGGCTATTTTTGCAAGAATAGCCGCCTATGGTC
This sequence comes from Nicotiana undulata, assembly GCA_005239495.1. Classification (NCBI taxonomy): domain Eukaryota; kingdom Viridiplantae; phylum Streptophyta; class Magnoliopsida; order Solanales; family Solanaceae; genus Nicotiana; species Nicotiana undulata. Next base: position 35,579 of record ML246852.1, read on the forward strand.
TTTTCTCAAAATCTTGAACCAATTAGCGAACACGGCCCTAAAATGTTCCTTCTCGAAGTGCTGAAGGGCCGTATTTGAAAAGATGGTCCATTTTCAAAATAGTTACAATTTGTTTTGCAAAAATAGCACTTTTTTTTTTCTCTTTGGTCAAAAAATAAATCATGGTTTTGCTTTTTCTTAACCAATCACTTAAATAAATGTGCAGGATGAGCACTGTTGAAAATATCCCTTTTAAAGATGTAGAGGAAATTCCCATAGGACTGCATATGTGGTAGAGAGACTTGGGGGAGATCAGTAGAGGTTCCGTGGTAAAATATTTAGGCGGAATCACCGGCCTTTTGAAGATTAAGCCGAGGTTGGATATAATTGTGGCTCTAATACCATTCTGGGATCCAGCGCACAATGTGTTTCATTTCTCGGATTTTGAATTGACACCCACACTGGAAGAGATAGCGGGATATGCTGGCTTTAGTGGGAATCTCAGAAGCCGTTACCCGGTAGCACTGTGATTCCTCACAAATTCTTGGACCTTCTTAGCATCAGTAGGGAAATCCAAGATCTGAACTTATCTGAAAGATTCTGCACATTTTACTTCCTTTACCGTCATTACGGGGATCCTCAAGGTTTTGAAGCTGTGAATACCGGTTTAACCCACCATGGGAATCAAACTAAATGGGAGGCCCCCCGGGGGTTGGCCTTTTTGGTAGCATTCTTGGGTACCCTGATCTGCCCGAGGAGCGATGGATGTATTGAATTGGGACTCGTAGGAGTGGAGGATTTCATGATTAAAAACTCCAATGGCACTCTTGTACCAATGATCGTACCGGAAATCTACCATGCCTTAACTGTTTGCCAATCCGGAGGAAAGTTCTTCGAGGGTTGCAATCTACTCTTGCAAATCTGGATGATCGAACATCTCTGCCATCGCCCGAGTTATATGAATTACGGCTGGCTTAAATTGAATTGAAGAACATGGGACTCAGGTAGAGGGTCATGAAATTCCATAGGGCACAGAAGCTTGGTTCACACACTTAAATTCCTTGACTGCCAACCAAATTGAGTGGACATTCGGCTGGCTCCCTGTCGGTGAAGTCATCTATATGTCGGCCGAAGTGTGTTATCTCATATTGATGGGTCTCTGAAGTATTCAGTTGTATGCCCCACACCGGGTCTTACGATAGCTCGGAAGACACCAAAATGTTCCACACAATGAAGATCTAAGTCGGCAAGCCATTGAATTGTGTCCAAGAGCTGCATTTCCATAGGATAGGGTCCGTCAGATGTGGCATCAATGTATATTTTTGGAACCACAGACTCGAGTGAGAGATTTATCCATACGTGAGGTGGAGCCTGGCTACACCACTTGGTATGGTAGAAGGGGTAGAGATCATCAAGAGCCGGAACGGCCCGCCAAGAGGTCCCACGTACAACAATTTACTGATGAAGCACAAGAGCATTGGGGTTGGTGGGAAAAGGAGAACAACTACAAGGCCACAATTAGCAAACTGGAAGCCCAGATCAGAGATATCAAGTTTGAAAACAGTTTGCAAGCCGCCACAAGTGAAGGGGAGAAAAACAAGTTGACCAAAGAAAATGAAGCTCTCCGAGCCCAGATCCAAAAAATGAAAATAGCTGATGAGAACCCAGAGAGAAGCAGAACTGATGAAAGACTTATCAATAGTCTTAGGCAAAAAGTGTGCAACTATGGGGATGATTTGGACAAAGATGAGGAGGAATTGACAAGAGCTCGGGCAAAGTTAGCAAGAAATGTAGAAGAGCGGGCTGAGTTTGTTCAAAAGCTGAAAGGAAAATATGTCCGAGAAGTCACAAGCCTTAAAGAAAAGGTAGCCACTCTCGAGAATGAAATGGCTAAGCAAGCAAAGAATTTCAAAGCAGAAAGGGAACACTGCTATGCACCGATGGCTCGATTAGAGGATGATTTGCGACGGTTGCAAGAACAGAACCATAAGGCCTCTGATGTGCCGGAGAATTTTGGCACATTTAATACCATATTGCTTAGACTAGGGGTCGTTTCAAGAGCATTTACTCTTATTAATCATAGTATTTTGGTGTTTTGCAGTACACAAGGTGTAAACACTCAAGACCATGCAAAAGGAAGTTAAAAGAAGAGAAAAGAGAAGGAAAATGGTCAAATGCGATCGCATCTTCAACATGCGAATCGCATTTCAAGCCTGGGGGTCGCATACCGCAACAGAAAGTTGAGTCAAAATTAAGGAGTGAAATGCGGCCACATATGCGACCGCATATCCCAAATGCGAACCGCATTTGAATCGCATGTTCATCTGATGCCTGAAGCCACACTGCAAATGCGAGTGCATGAATGCGATCGCATATCTTTAATGCAGATCGCATATCCCAAATGCGATACATCTCTGAGACCTAGGGTTTTGAGATGCGATGGAAGAAGCCAAGATGCGAACCGCATTCCTGTTATGCGACAGGAATGCGATCGCATATCGCCCGTCAGGGGTGTTTTTGTCTGTTTTTCACCCGAATTTTCTTCCCACTATAAAAGGATTTACTGGGGTGTTGTGGGTCATTCTTGTCTAGCTTTTTAACAACATTCTCTCATTAAATATTCTTCACTTTTGGAAGCATTAGAGCAAGCAAGTGGTGGTTTGTAAGCATTCATGACACTATTAAATACTTGTTTCTTTTGGTTATTTATGATGAGTAGCTAAGTTTAAACACTGAGGTTGTGAACCCTAAATGGGTGTTATGTATTTGGGTATTTGCCATTGAATATATGCATAATGGGTAGTTGATATGTGTTTACTCATCGTCTTACATTTCTTATTAATGGTTGCAAACATTAACTTATGCCATAACTTTAGCTTAGCTTGGAAAAGCGGGTTAGAAGTGGTAAGAGTAAATACCAAAGACTCGAGGTGTTAAACTTCATTTAATAGAATCACTTAGGAATAAGTTGGTTTTATTTGGCAAGACGTGATTCGGATTTATTGCAACTCTTTTACATTTGGAAAAAGTATAAAGAGGAAATACTATCGTAGTATTGGAAAATCTAGGATAGTTATCTTAAGAATCATTTGCATATCAAGAACTTCCCATTAGAAATATATCATATTAATACCTACTTGCATTACACTCCATGAAAGGGGACACAACCTTGGTTATCCTACCCATACTAATTACAATCTAAATTAGCTTCATTTGTTACTATTCTTTCTCTAAAATAGCAAACTATTAATCACCACCCTTTTTGTTCACTAACGGAATAGAACTTCGATTAGAGTTAAGAACCACACTAACATAGTGATATTTTCACACCTATTCCCTGTGGGAGTCGAACCCAACCTTGTTGGGTTATTATATTTGACTTCGACCGCTTTACACTATTTTAGAAGTGTAATTTGAGCGTATCAGCCTCCCAGGTTTTAGAAGCTAGATCCCAGCAGATTGGGCGCTTACTCCAGGAAAAGGGTATCATCAGAGAAAGGGTTAGAGAAATTGTTGATTATGTTATTACAAAATGCCAAGAGTGTGAGGACATGACCCGAACTACCTTCTTCGCTGCCGTGATGATTTTCGTCTGCCAGATAATGAATTACCTGTATCGCCTCCAACGATACATGGCGCACAGGCTCGCAGCGAGACCGACTGATGTCCTGCGGGCCCCTAGAGCAGTAGAGGCTCTTATGTATTCATGATGTCCTTTTTCGAGTCTGTATTTCATTTGACATTCGTAGTCTGTTTAAGTCTACTTTAAGTTTGTTGTAGTTTTTATATTTCCAAGAACATATGTCAGAGTCTTTTGTAATGAATGAAATTTGAAGTTTTATTTAATGAATGAAAATTTGAAAATCAGAATGTTTATTTCCTTTTTATTCATCCCGTGAACTACGTGATGATCTAATTCACGCGGCGTCGTGATACGTAGCAATCCACATAGGATTCGATCATAACCCTAAAAAAGGGGGAAATAATCTAGGAGAAAAAAGAGAGAAAATTCTGGAAGAAAAAAGCAAAGGAGAAAAGAGGAAAAAGTTCAAACAACAAAAGCCAGTATGAAACACTCAATCGATGCAAAACATGCAGAAAACGTTAAACTACCTAGGTGCATTGCATACCCCCAACGTGCGATTCCCTATGTGTTAAATGCCCCAATCTAACGGTTTTGTTGTTTTTCTCTATTTAAGCTGTTGTTTCTTAGGTGGTTGGTTTTTGCGGTTATCTGGCTTCACAACCATATTTCACAAGATCGAAAAGGAGTGTCGAAATGACGTCGGAAAGTCACCTTCCAATCATCAACCCCTATGAGGATGACCCAAGCTCGGTCATCCCGATATCTGAGTCAGCCGCAACTGAAGAAAATAGAATACTGCGTCGCCGCATGTTGGAAATGTGGGACGCCTGGTCAAATGGTAGGGAACCACCTAGCACCATCCCTGGTTTCCCCGAGTTGGTTCCCAGAATAGGTGGAACTTCCAATATCCCTATAAGTTACCCGGCCACCCCGTTCGGGTACCCAACCATATCAGCTCACTTCGTCGGAATGCCTTCTAAGGTTCGCCCCCAGGCACTATTTTTGGGAGTATCGTCCAATATATTTACCGCACCGCCAATCTCTGCCACGGCGCCTCCAACAATATCTGGGCCAAATTTCGAGCCGTCGGCTTTTACCTTCCAAACACCGTCGTTCCATCTAAATATGGCTCATGTCACTTCAAACGCATACCCTCAGCAACCTCGGTATGAATCTACCGTGGGACAAGACAAAACTGTGAAAAACCCCGAGCAGGAAGAGATTGCTCGGAAAATGAAAAGTATTGAGCAGAGTCTCAAAAACATACAGGGCCTGAGTGGCCAGAAGAGTGTGTCCTATGCCGACTTGTGCATGTTTCCTGTCACGACCCAAACCTATGGGTTGTGATGGCACCGGACACCACTGTCAGGCAAGCCGACCCCTTAATCGGTTGGAACACTTTCCTGTTTAACACTTTAGAATCGAAGTCTCTTCTTGCATTTTCATTATTAAATAAATAAATTTCGTAATTTAGATATGGCAAGAAACCAACTTAATACAAAAAAAGAAAAGAAATACCAAGACATCCCCAGAACCCGGTGACACAAGTCCATGAGCAATTTCTAAGAATTTATACAATTATACAACGCTTGTCCGAAAAACAAATTGGACAAAGGCAATAATATAAAATTCAAGTACACTGAAGGGAGACTCCGGCAGGTATGGAACGCCTCTGGATGAATGCAACCCGTATAAGTTCCCAAATCGATCACTGTACTATAAAGGTACCTGTGCAACAAAATGCACAAAAAGTGTAGTATGAGTACATATACATATATGTACCCAGTGAGTATCCCGTCTAAACTCGAAGGAGTAGTGACGAGAGGTCGACTAGATACTCACTAAGGTCCAGCAATATAATATAAAAAGAGATATGGCTAAAGCAGTAGGCATGTGAAGCAGAAATCAACAAGTACATAAGCAAATAATGTAATCCAAGTAACAACTGAAAATAAAATGCAAGTGCTAAATCCTCTGTTTACACAATACCTGTCAATCCCACTATAAGTGACTCAGACTCAAGTGATAATACAATACCAGAACAAGACAACCGGCCGGAGTCATAAGGGTGGTTATAAGGACTGAGGTCATAAGCTACCCACGATCGCGAATCATACATGCGACTCGTGTGCTGACTCGATAATGATAATCTCCCCACGATCGCGAATATTACCTGCGACTCATGTGCTGACTCGATAATGATAAGCTCCCCACGATCGCGAATCTTACCTGCGACTCGTGTGCTGACTCAATAATGATAAGCTACCCACGATCGCGAATCTTACCTGCAACTCGTTTGCTGACTCGATAATGATAAGCTCCCCACGATCGTGAATCTTACCTGCGACTCGTGTGCTGACTCAATAATGATAAGCTACCCACGATCGCGAATCTTACCTGCAACTCGTTTGCTGACTCGATAATGATAAGCTCCCCACGATCGTGAATCTTACCTGCGACTCGTGTGCTGACTCAATAATGATAAGCTACCCACGATCGTGAATCTTACCTGCGACTCGTGTGCTGACTCGATAATGATAAGCTACCACGATTGTGAATCTTACCTGCGACTCGTGTGCTGACTCGATAATGATAAGCTACCCATGATCGTGAATCTTACCTGCGACTCGTGTGCTGACTCGATAATGATAAGCTACCCATGATCGTGAATCTTACCTGCGACTCGTGTGCTGACTCGATAATGATAAGTGCATATTCATATATATAGGTTTATACGTGTACCGACTCAACAGTGAACCCAACAGGACTGTGCCAATACCATTGTAGCCAACTGGAATTGAAATCATAATATTTCACCTTTCCATGTCATCTCAACAACAATCACAACTTACAAGACATACAAGGTACAAATAAGGCATGCTCGTGAGTCCTAAAGCTACCCGACGTAGCAATATAGTCGCCACGTACGGACTCTCGTCACTTGGTACGTACGCGGACACCACAACATGAATACATAACAAATAAGGAACCTATGGGGACATTTCCCCATTACAAGGTTGGAAAGGAGACTCACCTCGCTCCGAAGATTCATAACCGGTTTCCAAGCCTCTACGACGACTACAATGGATGCGCAACGCTCCCAAACTATCCAAATAACGATAATTCAATGAAAATATACTCAATAGATCATAACAAATTCAAATTACAAAGTTCCACTGCCCGACTCAATGAAATGACCAAAATACCCTCGGGCCCACGTGCCCGGACTTCGAATATTCTTCAAGAAAATCTCTACCCGTAACTTTACTAACTCAAATATACAATTTGTTACAATTTTCATGCTCAAATTCATGGCTAAAATCAAATTTACCCAAATTCTAGGTTTCTTCCAAAATCCCAATTTTTCCAAAATTGTTTCATGTTTAATCTCATGTATAAACATTGAATTAACTTGGAAATGAGAAGGAACCACTTAGCTCTTGATGCTTGATGAAAATCACCCTTTGAAATCCTCCAAAAATCGCCCCAACCAAGTGAAGAAGTGAAGAAAAATGAGCTAAACCCACTAAAATATCATTCTGCCCAGGTATTTAGTCATCGCGATCGCGGAGAAAAATTTTCCAGCCCAAAATTTGCTCTTCGTGATTGCGGAAAGAGCTTCGCGATCGCGGAGAACAATTGCCCAGCCTGCCCGGACAGCCTCCAGTAGAATAGTCATAACGTTTTTCACACAACTCCAAATTACAAATGGTTAAATGTTATGAAACCTATACTCAAATAGCTACAACTTCCATGTGTTGGTCATCTCCCAATTCCTTATATATGTATAGATATAATCTGGCAAAGTCATCCCTGTGCAACACAATTTCTTCTTCATCTTCCCGGACACCCTGTAGTGTAACAGCCATATCTTTTTGTACACAAATCCAAATGCTAAATGATTTACAATTATAGAAACGAGACACAAAGGACTACAACTTTAATTTTTACATCATCTCAAAATTCTTTATAGATTGTGAGATATGAGCCTCCGAAGTTGAGTCAGTGCAGCAGAACATTTCTTCTATGAGATCGCACAAGCATGCCTGCGATCACACAGTCCTTTTTCCAGCTCCCTCCAAATCCTTCTCCGCGATCGCACCACTGAGTCCGCGATCGCACAAACCTTTTTCCAGCTCCCTCCAAATCCTTCTCCGCGATCGCACCATTGAGGCCGCGATCGCACACACCAAAAATCACCCCTCTCATTTTCTCCTCCGCGATCGAACTACAAGGGATGCGATAGCACAGCACACCAGAAACATCAGATGACAGCAGCAACAAAGTAGAGAAAAATGGCCCGAAACACACCCGAGACCCCCTAGGACCCCGTCCAATCACACGACTCAGTCCCACAACATTCCACGAACTTGTTTGAAGCTTCAAATCACATCAAACAATGCCAAAATCACGAATCGCACTAAAATTCAACTTTATGAACTTTGAAAATTCCAACTTTCACATCCGATGCCGAAACCTATCAAATCACGTCCGATTGACCTCAAATTTTGCACACAAGTCATATTCGATATTACGGACTTGCTCCAACTTCCGAAATCGCATTCCAACCCCGGAATCAAAATTTCCTCTTCCGGTCAAATTTCTCAAAAACCTTCAAATTTCTAACTTTAGCCAAATAGCTTCAAAATAACCTACGGACATCCGAATTCACTTCCGATCGCGCTCCCAACTCCAGACTCACCATACGAAGCTATTCCTAGACTTAGAATCCTGAACGGACATCTAAAAGACTGAGATGCCTTACAACCCAAATATGAAATCCTTCTAAGATGTTGTCTTTTATAATATATGCCAAAACATTCCCGGGTCATCCAAAACCCGATCCGGACATACGCCCAAGTCCGAAATCATCATACGAACCTGATGGAACCTTCAGATCCTGATTCCGAGGTCGTTTACTCAAAATTCCAGTCTTACTCAATTTCTTCAACTTAAGGCTTATGAAATGAATATTTTCCTTTCAATTCAACTCCGATCTTCCTGAATTTCAATTCCAACCATATGCACAAGTCAATATACCTGAAATGAAGTTGTTCATGACTTCCAACTGCTGAACAGTGTGCTAGAGCTCATAACGACCGGTCGGGTCATTACATTTCCACACGTTCACCTACCCCTCGGGTTAAAAACCCCAAGTTCGAGAAGTATGATGGACACTGGGACCCCAAAGCTCACCTAAAAAGATATTGCAATCAGTTGAGGGGAGCAGGCGGGAAAGAAGAGCTCCTAATGGCTTATTTTGGAGAGAGCTTAGCTTGAATCCCGTCCGAGTGGTATATGGACCATATCTCCCACTGGCACATATGGGACGACCTGGCCCGAGACTTTGTCAGACAATTTCAATATAACGTGGACATAGTGCCAGACAGGAACTCTCTGTCTAACCTCAAGAAAAAATCTTCAGAAAGCTTCAGGGAATACGCTATTAAGTGGCGCGAGCAAGCTGCCTGAGTAAATCCTCCAATGGACGAGACGGAAATGGTCAGCGCCTTTTCACAAGCTCAGGAGGCTGACTACTTCCAGAATATGATGTCCGCTATGGGCAAGCCATTTGAGGAAGCTATAAAGATTGGAGAGATGGTTGAAAATGGTCTGAAAAACGGTCGCATCTTGAGCCAGTCGTCTATAAGAGCAACTTCCCAAGCAATCCAGAGTGGGTCACGGAGTGCAGCTAATAAAAAAAGAAAGAGGAAGCGGTAATGATGGCCTCCAGTATAAGGAACTCCCATCAACCCCGAGGCTATTTTTCTGATACCCCACGACATTACTATCCCCACAAGGATGCGGCATATGCCGTGATGCCTCACCCCTACCCAATAATGAATGCTCAGTCGTATGTCCGACCCAACAACACTATAATCAAAACCGAGCTCCACCACCCAAAAACAACCTCCTCGCCAAGCTCAGTATAATCCTCTCCCTCCACAAAATAATCCCCGGGAGCCTCCCAGAAGGACCAACATTACACCAATTGGTGAATCATACTCCAGCCTTTTCCCGAAGCTGGTCCAAATGGGTCTGCTGCAGCCTGTACCCCAAAACAGGCAAAACCTAGAATCCTTCTCTTACCGGCCAAGTACTCGATGTGCTTATCACTCAGGGGCCGAGGGACATGATACTTAGGATTGCTGGACCCTCAATTGGGCAATTGAGAGCTTAATATAACAAAAGAAGGTGGTACTAAGGGACGAAGAAACTCCCAACGTGACCAATAACCCGTTGACTGCTCACAATAACAGGCTGATTATTGGTATGATTTGTGAAGATCGAGATTTTGATCCGGCCCTAAAAGCTATCATCACCATTGCTGATGTAGAGAAGAATCCCAAAGCGGCACCCAAGCAATCTAAAGAGACGGAGAAAAACAACTCCATTCCCCAGGCAACTCCATTCCCCAGGCCACAGGAAAGGTTGAAATCAAGACAGGGACGGGGCCTTCAAAAGATGTTGTTATTTATGTCCCCAGGGCATCCAGAAGAGAACAATTTGTGTTAAGCCATACCAAAAGATGGAAGCAAAACAAGGCTATGTTGAATGTCCCAAAGATGTACATACCGAAGGGGACGTATGTGGCACGAGGGCCAATAATTTCATCAAGGCTGAATGAGCTCGTGGTTATTAGCCACGCATCACAGAGTCCCATAAAGGATACCACTACTGTCCCCTGGAACTACAACAAAATGGTGGTGACGTACAAAGGAAAAGAGATCACAAGGGAAGTGAGTGAGGCAAACTCGTCTGAGAGATACCTCAACCTGAAGGAACTAAACAAGAACAAACAAAAGCGTTTTCCGCCTAAAAAGTCGGTCAGCGCCGAAGAAGAAGAGAAATTCTTTAGGAAAATGAAAACTTCTGAATACACTGTGATTGAACAGCTCAGAGAATCCCCCACTCAGGTCTCACTCCTATCCTTGTTGAAAGCTCAAGTGCACATCAAAAAGTTCTGATCAAAATGCTTGATGAAGTGTATGTTCCGGACAAAACTACAGTTGAACAAACGTAAAGAATGGCGGAATGATCCTTCGAGGTAAACCGCATCTCATTCAGCAAAAATGACTTGCCCCTGGAAAGGGGCCGCCCATAGTAAAGGTCTCCACCTAACTGTTAAATGTGAAAGGTACTATGTGAAGAGGGTTATGGTGGACGGTGGATCTGGGGTCGACATTTGCCCTCTCTCAACCCTAAAAAGAATGGAGATTGGGACTGAGAGAATCAGACCCAACAATGTATGTGTCTGTGCATTTGACGGCATCAAGAGGGACACAATAGGAGAAATTGACTTGGTCTTGACTATCGTCCATGTAGACTTTGAAGTGACATTCCAGGTCTTAGACATGGACACCTCCTACAATTATCTCCTCGAAAGGCCCTGGATCCATGCCGCAGGAGCCGTGCCCTCAACCCTCCACCAGATGATTATGTTCGAGCACGAGGACTAGGAGATTGTGTTCCATGGAGAAGACGAGCAATCTATTTACCGGGATCCATCAGTCCCTTGCTTGGAAGCAAGAGAAGGTAGCGAGCATATCGTCTACCAGGCTTTTGAAACTGTGGTTGCGGACCAATGTGAGGAAGGAACCCCATGTCCTCAACCCTTACTATCAAATGCATCAATCATGGTCGCTAGCGACATGATTATACATGGGTACAAACCTGGAAAAGGACTCGGGGTATCCTTTTAAGGCATCACAGAACCTATCTCTTTGCCTGCCAGTGAGAAGTTCTTCGACATAGGTTTTCAAGCCACTCCCGCTGACGTAAAATGGGCTAACGAACGCAAGAACAATGGTTGGGTTTTGCCTCAGCCAATCCCACACATCACCGAATCATTCGTCAAGCCAAAATACATAGAGGAAGAAGAGGAGGCCTTCACGACCGAGGAAATCGAAGAGATCTGTGGGGCAATGAGACAGATGTTGTATGAAGCTCATATGGTCCAAACAGGAGAAGGCTCAAGCACTGATGAAGTGCAATATATGGGGCCTAAAGCCAAGCTCCAAAATTGGAAGGCTACTTCATTCCCCGTCGGAAGGGAGTCCCGGTAGTTCAACCTTGCCATCCTTTCTGCACTTCGAGTTATTTCAGGGTGTAACTCGAGTGTTTTTAGTTTATTGTCTTTTTAAATTCTGATGTAAACCCTCCTATGTTCAAAAATTCAATTAAATTCAATTAATATTTCATAGTCCACGAATCTCTTTCTTTATTCCTCCTAATTTTCTTTATTTTTCTTATCTCTCTTTTCAGTTCTAATAATGCGGACTTAAACAACATGACATGCTTGCAGACTTCACGCCCAGATCTTGATACGCCGTCTAACCAAGAAATAATGAATCAAGAACCGGAATATGATGAAGATGAGGCTTTTAGGGAAATAAATCGAGAATTGGAACAATTCGAGAATAAGCCTAAGCCAAACTTAAACGAAACCAAACCGGTTAATTTGGGTAATTCAGGAGAGGTCAGAGAAACCATGATAAATATCCACACTGATGAAAGAACCAGAGACGCTTTGATCCAACTTCTGCTCAAATTCAAAGACGTGTTTGCCTGGTCTTATGATGACATGCACGGACTGCGTGTTGACTTGGTGGTGCACAAATTGCCAACCTACCCTTGTTATCCACCCGTCCAACAAAAACGGAGAAAATTTAAAATAGACATTAGTGACAAGATCAAAGAAGAGATCACTAAACAATTAAAGGTTGGAGTAATCCGAGTGGTCCAATACACCACGTGGCTCGTTAATATGTTCCTGGTACCTAAGAAAGATGGGAAAGTCCGAGTGTGCATCAGATAAATTTCCATTGACAAACATCCACATCCTGGTTGACAATTGTGCCAAACATGAGATACAGTCTTTCGTAGATTGTTACGCTGGGTATCACCAGGTTTTGATGGATGAAGAAGATGCATAAAAGATGGCCTTCACCACACCTTGAGGTACTTACTGTTACCGGATCATGCCATTCGGTCTGAAGAACGCCGGAGCAACCTATATGAGGGCTATGACCGCCATTTTTCATGACATGATGCACCAGGAAATTAAGGTGTACGTGGATGATGTGATTATTAAATCTAGGACGCAAGACGACCATGTGAAGCATCTGAGAAAATTCTTTGAACGTCTGCGTAAGTATGATTTGAAATTAAACCCAGCCAAATGTGCCTTCGGAGTTCCATCTGGGAAATTGCTGGGGTTTATAGTCAGTCGACGGGGCATCGAGTTGGACCCCATAAAGATAAAATCTATTCGGGATTTTCCTCCTCCGAGAACCAAGAAAGAGGTCATGAGTTTGTTGGGTAGGTTGCATTACATCATCAGGTTCATTGCTCAGTTGACATCCACGTGTGAGCCTATATTCAAGATGTTGAAGAAAGATGCAGTAATTAAATGGATGGACGAGTGCCAAGACGTTTTCGACAAGATCAAACAATATTTTTCGAATCTGCGAGTGTTGGTCCCACCAGAACCAAGAAGGCCTTTGTTCTTGTATTTGACGGTGTTGGAAAATTCTTTCGGGTGTGTTCTCGGGCAACATGATGTGACCGGGAAGAAAGAACAAGCCATATACTACTTGAGCAAGATGTTCACAAGCTATGAAGCCAAGTACACCTTGTTAGAAAGAACTTGTTGCGCCTTAACTTGGGTTGCTCAAAAGCTCCGACATTACTTATTGGCTTATACCACTTAGCTCATCAGCAGTCTAGATCCTTTGAAGTATATATTCCAAAAGAAAATGCCCACCGGGAGATTAGCAAAGTGGAAAATCTTTCTCACCGAGTTCGACATAGTCTACGTCACCAGCACGGCGATGAAAGCTCAAGCCTTGGCGGATCACTTAGCTAAAAATCTTGTCGACGACGAATATAAACTTTTGAGTACTTTCTTCTCGGACGAGGAAGTAAACTCAGTCGAGGTAATCCCAGAAAATACCAACACTTGGAAATGTTCTTTGACGGAGCTGTAAATGAAAAATGTGTTGGTATTGGGGCAATTTTGATTTCTCCCACGAGACAACACTATCCAGCCACCGCCCTTCTTCGGTTCTTCTGTACAAACAACACTGCTGCATATGAAGCCTGCATAATGGGCATGAATATGGCAATTGACATGGATGTGGAGGAACTATTGATCATGGGAGATTCTGACTTGATCATCAAGCAAGCTCAGCGGGAGTGGGAAACTCGAGATGTTAAGCTTCTTCCATATAGACAACATGTGGAGGATCTTGGCAAACGATTCAAAACTGTCTAATTCTGGTATATTCCTCGATGCCACAATGAGTTAGCTGATGCGCTGGCTACCTTAGCGGCAATGCTGCCATATCCGGGCAATGTCCCTATTGACCCACTGGAGATTCAAATCCGGGAAAGACATGGTTATTGTAACACGGTCAAAATAGAGCCCGATGTCCAACCATGGTATCATGATATCAAAAGGTTCTTGAAAACAAAAGAATACCCGGAGCAGGCCAATGGGGACCAAAAGAGAAACATCAGAAGGCTCGCCAGCAGTTTCTTCTTAAGCGGGGAAATGTTGTATAAAAGAACTACCGAATTGAATCTATTAGGGTGTGTGGATTCCAAAGAAGCCGAGAAGATTATGAACGAGGTACATTCAGGAGTATGCGGTCCTCATATGAACAGATATGTCCTCGCAAAGAAAATCCTGCGGGCAGGATATTATTGGATGATCATGGAGAAAGATTGTTTCAGCTTTGTCCGAAAATGCCATAAGTGTCAAATACATGGTGATTTGATCCATGAACCACCTTCAGAATTGCATCCCATGTCAGCACCTTGGTCGTTCGTTGCCTGGGGAATGGATGTCATTGGGCCGATCGAGCCAAGAGCTTCAAATGGGCACAAATTTATCTTGGTTGCTATCGACTATTTCACAAAATAGGTCGAGGCAGTAACATTCAAAGCCGTCATTAAAAAAGTAGTGGTGGATTTTGTGTACTCTAACATCATCTGTCATTTCGGTATTCCAAAAACTATAATTACCGACAATGCCGCTAATCTAAACAGTCACTTGATGAGAGAGGTATGTGAATAGTTTCAAATCACACACCACAATTCCATCCCTTACCGACCCAAAGCCAATGGCTCCGTTGATGCAACAAATAAAAACATGAAGAAAATCCTCAGAAACGTGATTCAAAATTCTAGGCAATGGCACGAGAAATTGCCTTTTGCGTTATTAGGATATCGCACGACCGTGCGCACATCGGTTGGAGTTACGCCCTATCTATTGGTTTATGGGACTGAAGTCGTAATACCTGCAGAAGTTGAAATTCCCTCCCTTCGGATCATTGTCGAAGCTCAATGAAGATGAGGAATGGGTCAAAACCCGGCTAGAAGAGTTAACTCTGATTGATGAGAAAAGAATGGTTGCAGTTTGTCACGGGCAGTTGTACCAACAAAGAATGGCCCGCGCCTATAACAAGAAAGTGCGGCCTAGGAACTTCGAAGTGGGGAAACTCGTCTTGAGACGTATTCTCCCGCACCATGAAGAGGTGAAAGGAAAATTCTCCCCAAACTAGAAAGGTTCGTATATCATAAGGAAACTGCTACCAAAAGGAGCATTGTATTTGATGGACATCGAAGGAAATGAACCCGAAATGGCTGTCAATGCAGATGCAGCCAAAATGTACTATGTTTGACCTTTTC
Source organism: Nicotiana undulata (assembly GCA_005239495.1). NCBI lineage: Eukaryota > Viridiplantae > Streptophyta > Magnoliopsida > Solanales > Solanaceae > Nicotiana > Nicotiana undulata. Next base: position 50,838 of record ML246852.1, read on the forward strand.
GTGATGTTGATGTTCTTGGTCGAAATGACGAAGGCTTTCATTCACGCTACCCCATACACTACCAACTTTTGTAAACCCTTTTGATCTGGTCACTTCTCTTTGATTACCCTCTTTGGAACCCGAAAGTGTTATTAAAAAAAATATAATAAAAAACTGAATGATGATATGGAAAAGAAAAAGAAAAATGAAAAAAAAATCAAAACAAAAATATTTGCCTGAACTACGTTCGACTTGATTCCGAAAGGATACGTAGGTAGCCTCTCTCTTGGGTTCAGTCACACCAAAATAATATTCCACATTTCCCCAAGAGTTTAAGCTGGGGCAAATGTCATGATATTTTCGGCGATAAAAGGTTCCAAAGTTGTAATTCAATACGAATTCTTTTCCCGAAAACCATATCCAAGTCCTTCTGATCAATCGGCGAAAATGTCTAAAATTGGAGGATATAGTTGTTTGGATCTGATACGAGCAATGAGATAAATTAAAATGAGAGAGTCTTATCGGTGAAAACCCACACGGGCACCATAAGGCGACGGTAAGAAGAGAATAAAAATGAGAGAGTTTTATCGCTGAAAACTCACACGGGCATCGTGAGGCACGGTAAGCAGAGAAATTAAAAATGAGAGAGTCTTGTTAGTGAAAACTCGCAAAGAGTACTACAAGGTGATGGCGAGAAGAGAAATGATAGAGGTTAGTTGGCGAAAACCCGCAAAAGGCGCCACTGATTGAAAAGGTTAATGGGTCACTGACATGGATACAGTCCGGAGCAAGGTTTCTTAATCTCAGGGTGTTAGTTGTGATGAATATCTGAGAGTCGGATGGTTTACACGGATCAGGCATCCAGTCCAAAAGGCATGTTATGTTCATTGAAGTCCGCATGCACTCCAGATAAGTCCTTCCTTCCTTTCCCCGAAAGGGATACCTCCTATTTAAATTCATTGTCCATTTTATCATTTATTTTCTTTTGAATCCCTTTCGGTCTAACTCTGTTCCAAAATTAAGGCAAAGAAAGGATGGAAAGACTAATTTACAGGGGTTCCCATTTGATACGGGCTAGTATGCAAAAGGCACCCAGCCTCGTCAGGGGGCATCGAGTCGATCTCAACTGGCCGTAGCGACCTATGCTTCAAACTCAAAACCCTAAAGGGAGAAAATCAAATTGAAGTGCCTATAAGGGAAAATAAAGTTGAAAGGTTGAGTCCCACGGGGCTAACCATCTCGGCAAAAGTTTGAAAAACCGAAGTACACCAAATGCTTTGAAGTTTAAACGCAAGGCCAATGAACGCAAAGTAAAGTTGGAAAAGTTAAGTCCCACGCGACCAACCATTGCAGCAGAATTTGAGGAGCCAAAATTCTCCCGATACTCCGAAAACCCAAAAAGAAAAGGCAAGTGAAAGGACTACAAAGGCAAAATAAAGTTGAAATGTTGAGTCCCACGTGACCGACCGCCATGGTAAAATCCGGAAAGCCAGGGTCCCCGGGTTTAGAAATGAAACTCAATCTCTAGCAAACAAGCGAGCGGTTGAGATCTTCGTCAAAAGGGGTCGAGATCAAGAAGTTTAAATAACAAAGGCCGCAAAACTAACCACCGTTTCCAACTAACAAATTGTTCTTTGTTTGAAAATAAGAAACAGGTGCAACTCGAAAGCAACCATGCAAAAAGCAGGTGCAACCAGAAGAAATTGCACAAGGGCTAGAAGAAGCTCTGTAGCATTGACTCCAAAAGGGAAGTTTCCTCAAATAATCCTTTCCCTCATTCTTTGAAAATAAAATGAAAATAAAAAAATAAAAACTAAATGATGTTGAAAATGATTCAAACCTAAAGTAGCATAGGGTCCCCAATCCCTAGCTAAACTGTAACGACCCGACAGGTCGCTTTGAGCTCTAGCGCGTCTTTCAGCAGTTTGAGGCCGTGAGCAGCTTCGTTTCAGGTATTATGACTCGTAGGCATGGTCATATTTGAGTTTCAGGAAGTTCAGAGTCAATTTGGAAAGAACATTCTCATTTCGGGAGCCTTAAGTTGGAAGAATTGACTAAGATTGTATTTTTTGAGTAAACGACCTCAGAATCATGATTCGAAGGTTCCATCAGGTTCGTATGATGATTTCAGACTTGGGCGTATGTTCGGATCGGGTATTGGATGACCCGGGAGCATTTCGGCGCAAATTGTAGAAGTTAGCATTTTAGAAGAAATTTCATAAGTCTGGGTTGAAATGCATTTCGGTGTTATTGATGTCCGTTTGGGATTCCGAGTCTGGGAATAGCTCTATATGGTGATTCTGGAGTTGGGACCGCGATCGTAAGTGAATTCGGAGGTCCGTAGGTCATTTTGAAGTCATTTGGCTAAAGATAGAAATTTGAAGGTTTTTGAGAAGTTTGACCGAGAGTTTGACTTTTTGATATCGGGGTCGGATTCAAATTCCGAAAGTTGGAGCAAGTCCGTAATGTCGAATATGACTTGTGTGAAAATTTTGGGGTCAATCGGACATGATTTGATAGGATTCGGCATCAGATGTAGAAGTTTGAAATTTCAAAGTTCATAAAGCTTGAATTGGAGTGCGATTCATGATTTTGACGTTGTTTGATGTGATTTGAGGCCTCGAGCGAGTTCGTATCATGTTTTGGGACATGTTGGTATAATTGGTTAAGGTCCCGAGGGCCTCGGGTGGATTTCAGAAGTCTAACGGAATGGATTTCGGGCCAAAAATAGCTGCTGAAATTTCTGCTGCAAATCTGTTTCGGACAGCAACTTATGCATCGAAGAGCTAACTTTGGAAGCGTATATATCCAAATCTATAGGGAATATGAATATTTGAAAAAACATAAAAGTTGTAGCCCTTGAATTCTAGTTTCCAGAAAGTTACACCATTCACGATTTGGACATTTGATTAGAAAGTTATGATCGATTGAAGATGGTTGGTGAAGCTGTTTCAACTGAATTTACTGATGCGTGGATCCTACTTTAGAAGATCATATCTCGGAATATATAAAGATTTATATGATTTACAACCTATCAAATGAAAGATCTTCGAGTTTAGTTTCTAAATCTTCAATCCGTTTGTCATTTGGATATTTCTTCAAGGAGTTATGGGCGTTTTAATAGAAGGTGTACAGCAGAGGAAAATTGTAATAGGATGTACAACCTGCACAGCGCAAGGTACAACTCGATGAAGCACCTGGGCAGATTGTTTTAAAAACGAGTTTTGGCCCATTTCTTTCACTTGGCTTGGACGATTTTGGAGAGCTCAAGGAGGGATTTTCACCAAGCAACACTAGGTAAGTGATTTCTTCCTATTTTTGAGTTAAATATGTGATCTTACATGGATTTAGACATGGAAAATTAGTATAAATTTGGGATTTTTGGGGAAGACCTAGAATTTGGAATTTTGGACTTCTACCATGAATTTGAGCATGAAAATTAGAGCAAATTGTATATTTGAGTTAGTAAAGCTATAGGTAGAATTTATTTTCGAGAAATTTTGGAATCCGGGCACGTGGGCCCGAGGGCATTTTGGTCAACTTTTCGTGCGGAGTTGGAAACTTATATAATTTGAACTTTTACAAGTATTAAAGTTAATTTTTATTGGTTTGCCCGTTATTTGAATAGTTTTGGGGCGTTGTGCATCAATTGGAGTCGTCGGAAGGGCTTGGAAGCCGGTTATGGAATTTCAGAGCGAGGTAAGTCTCCTTTCTAACCTTGTGAGGGGGAATTGTCCCCATATGTGAACTAATTGAATATGTGCTACAAATTGTGGGGGCTACGTACGCACTAGGTGACGGGAGTCCGTACGTAGCTACTAATATGCTTATGTCCGGGTAGCCTAGGACCCACTAGCATGCTTTGCTTACTGTACTTGTAACTTTGTTGGTAAAACGAGACTGTCTAATATCATTGAATTAGTAAATAAATATTTAGGTAGGTTAAACTTCATTATCCTAATCATCTAAAAAGAGAATTTATCCTTTCCTTGGCTAAATATTTCTTGATGAATTTCTGATGTATTACTGGAATGTGTGTATCTATATGGGTACCCGAGTCGCAGGTATGATTCGCGAGCGGGGTAACTCTATTATTTATATGTGAACGCTTCGCAATATATATATTCTACGAGCGGAGTGATACTTTCCACTACTCTCATGGGAGCAGGCCGTACGCCACGGCAGAATAGATGCATCTATGGTTCGAGTCGTTCAACCCTTTGGCAGTGCACATTTTATTATTGTTGGTTCTGGCCGTTTGACCCTCGGCATTTCCTACGCATTATATATACATATTATATACCATCTGTCACGACCCAAATCCTAATTCAAGTAGCGATGGCGCCCAACAGCGGGGTTAGGCAAGCCGATATAACCTTCACTAAGTGATACCCTTCCCATTCGGTCAGACAAATCAATAATTTCCAGTTTAAAACAACTAACATGATACTAGCCTTGAATGAAGGTAAAATCATAGTAAATACAAGGCCGAAATAAAACATATACATAGATATACAACCCAAAACCCAAAATATATATACCGCGTGTGTGCCAGGAACTAGTGTCACCAGTGTCATGGGAAACTACTGAATATACAATGACTGCAATATATACAGAGTCTCGGTCTGAATGAAATGGACAGAGAATATAACCAAAGAACTCCAGGGTGCTGCTAGGAAGTCGCCGGGAAAGCAGATCACCATGAAGTATGACCACGCTATCAATATCTAGCACCGGCCTGATAATCAGACGTACCAGCCTCCGGACCTGTACAGTCAAGTACAGAAAGGAAAAGAAAGTGTAGCATGAGTACATATATAAAAATATGTACCCAGTGAGTATCCCGTCTAAACTCGAAGAAGTAGTGACGAGAGGTCGACTAGATACTCACTAAGGTCCAGAAACATAATATAGAATGAGATAAGGCTAAAGCAATAGGCATGCGAAACAGTAAGCAACAAGTATATGAACACACAATGTAACACAAGTAAGAGCACCAAGTACCAATTCCTCTTACTCATTAATACCTTGCCAATACTGTCACATGTGAACCAGACTCAAGTGTACATATACAACCACGGACAAGACAACCGGCCGGAGTCATAAGGTAGGTCATAAGGACTGAGGTCATCAGCTCCCCACAATCGTGAATCATACCTGCGACTCGTGTGCTAACTCGATAGTAATAAGCTCCCCACGATCGCGCATCATGCCTGCAACTCGTGTGCTGACTCGATAGTAATAAGCTCCCCACGATCGCGAATCATACTTGCGACTCGTGTGCTGACTAGATAGTAATAAGCTCCCCACGATCGCGCATCATGCATGCGACTCATGTGCTGACTCAATAGTAATAATATTCACATATAGGTACCTACGGGTACCGACTCGATCGTGATCTCAACGTGATAGTGTCAATATCATATCACTGATGGCCAATTAGGATTTACATCATCATATTTTTTTACATCTCCCATGTCATTTCAACAATAAACACAATTTATAATACATACAATGGTTTAAATAAGGCACGAAATGGCATGCTCGTGGGTCCTACGGCTACCCGACATAGCAATATAGTCGCCACGTACGGACTCTCGTCACTTGGTATGTACGCGTCCCCCTCAACATGTACACATAGCAAACAAGGAACCTATGGGGATAGTTCCCCCTTATAAGTTTGGAAAGGAGACTCACCTCGTGACGATATCACCCCTCGGGTCAAGGATGCGCCCGAATCTCCGAAATTCACCCTCGACGGCTCACAACTAACCAAACATGGTATAATTGAATTAATTTAGGTTCCAAGAAGAAGAATTAACAATAAATCCTAAAATTAAGCATTCTTGACCATTTTCGCAATTTCGACCCCGGGCCCACACGTTGGGATTTTCGAAAAATTCTTGAAGGAATCACCTACCCGAAGTCTAAGGATCGAAGTTATGTGATTTATACATGGATTCATAGCCTCAAATGAATAATTCATCAATTTATTCAAAGCCCTAGAATTTCTATACAAATTTTATGATTTTTGATTCTTTAGGAATTAAACCCGTTGAATTTTATGCATAGTAGTGAAGAATAGAAGAGAATTACTTACCTCTACAGTGGGTGGTCGTGGGAGGTGTTGCTCAAACTTGGATGCTCTCTAATGGAGGTTGATGGTGGATAAAATGAAGAAAACCCCTATTTTGGACATTTAAAGGGGCTGGCAACAGTGATTTCCGCACCTGCGACCTTGGGACCGCAGGTGCGGTCTCGCACCTGCGAGAATATCATCGCTCCTACGGAAAAGGGCCTTGGACCCTGGGCATCGCACTTGCGGAGAAGGAGTCTGCACCAGAGGTCCCGCTCCTGCGAAATAAGGGTCGCGCCTGCGATGGGGGTCGCACCTGCGAAGGCGGGACCGTAGGTGCCGCACCTGCGACTGAGAGACCGCATGTGCGGTCACACCAAAATTAGCTGCACCAGCAATGGTTTTTGCTGGTTTTTTGCCTCGTGCGGGGTCCGGGAGGCACTTGGGCCCACCCGAGCCCCTGTCAAAGCGTACCAACAGGTCCCAAATCATTATATGGAGTAGCTCGAGCTTACGGAACACTCATAACATCGCTAAAACTCAAAATCGCCCTCCAAAACCCCTGAAATCATAACTTAATAACTTTGAAATTTCTAGAATTCATTTCATTGCGCGAACGGGTCTATACTACTCGGAATGACCTCAAATTTTTCAGACAAGTCATAAATGACTATACGGAACTATTCCCGATCCATAAATTCCATTCGGACCTCGATAGCATAAAGTCCCATTGCAAGCCAAATTCCAAACTTAAGGAAATCCTGATTTCTATTTCGGGCGCCGAAATGCTCCCGGGTCGTCTGAAACCCGAGCCGAACATACGCCCAAGGCCAAATAGGCCAACCTTAAGGAACCAAGTGTTCCTAAACCAGTCAAATCATTTCCGAATCCCGAACCACCCGCTCCCGCAAGTCATAAAGCACGAGTAGCCGCTACGGAAGGTTTCATTTAAGGGAACGAGGTCGTAATACGCAAAACGACCGGCTGGGTCGTCACATTCTACCCCTCTTAAACAAACGTTCATCCTCGAACAGGTCAAGAATTGTACCTGAAGTGCTGAAAAGCTGCGGATATCTGCTCCGCATGTCCTCCTCGGACTCCCAAGTCGCCTCCTCGGCTGGCTGGCCCCTCCACTGAACCTTAACCGCAGAAACTATCTTGGACCTCAACTGGCGGTCCTGTCTATCAATAATGGCCACTGGCTCCTCCTCGTAACTCAACTGCTCATCCAACTGAATAGTTCTATAATCAATCACGTGAGAGAAGTTGGCGTGATACCTCCGAAGCATGGATACGAGGAAAACTGGATGAACACCTGATAAGGCTGGAGGTAAAGCAATCTCATAAGCAACCTCTCCGACCCACTTCAACACCTCGAAAGGACCAATAAACCTAGGGCTTAGCTTTCCTTTCTTCCCGAATCTCATGATGCCCTTCATCGGCGAAACCTTCAGCAGGACCTTTCTCCCTCCGTGAATGCTATATCACGCGCGCGCTGATCCGCGTAGCTCTTCTGCCTAGACTGAGCTGTGCGAAGCCTCTCCTGAATCACCTTCACTCTCTCCAAGGCATCTCTCACCAGATCTGTGCTATATAACTTGACCTCGCCAGGCTCAAACCACCCAACGGGAGAACGACATCGCCGACCATATAGAGCCTCAAATGGAGCCATCTCTATGCTGGACTGATAGCTATTATTGTACGCAAACTCTGCCAATGGCAAGAATTGGTCCCACTGACCTCCAAAATCAACCACACAGGCCCTGAGCATATCCTCTAATATCTGAACCGTATGCTCTGACTGGCCATCAGTTTGAGGATGAAATGCTGAACTGAGGTCTATCTGAGTGCCCATCTCACTGTGCAAAGCTCTCCAGAAGTGCGAGGTGAAATGAGGACCTCGATATGAGATGATAGACACCGGCACACCATGCAGTCGGACAATCTCTCTCATGAAAATCTGAGCGAGCCTCTCTAAAGTATAAGTAGTAGCCAAAGGAATGAAATGCGCTGATTTGGTCAGTCTATCCACAATGACCCAAACCGCGTCAACCTTCCGCAATGTCCGAGGCAACCCAACCACGAAGTCCATGGTGATGCGCTCCCATTTTCACTCCGGAATGGGCATCTGCTGAAGTAGGCCCCCTGGCCTCTGATGCTAGTACTTGACCTGCTGACAATTAAGGCACCGAGCTACATACTGCACAATATCCTTCTTCACCCGCCTCCACCAGTAATGCTTCCTCATATCACGGTACATCTTCGTTGCCCCTGGATGAAAATAATACCTCAAACTGTGCACCTCTGCTAGAATCCTCTCCCTCAGGCCACCAATATCAGGAACACACAATCGGCCCTGAAGTCTCAGAACCCCATCCTCGCCTAGGGTAACATCCTTGGCCCTACCCTGGACCACGGTATCTCAAAGTTGTGCCAAACACGGGTCATCAAACTGTCGAGCCTTGATCTCTCCCAATAACGAAGACTGAGAAACCACATGAGATAGAACTCGACGGGGCTCAGAAAGATCCAATCTCACCAAGCGATTGGCCAAGGACTGAATGTCCAAGGCTAGAGGTCTCTCCTCTACTGCAATGTAAGCTAAACTGCCTATACTCGCTGCTCTCCTGCTCAAAGCATCTGCCACTACATTCGCCTTCCCCGGGTGGTACAAAATAGTAAGATCATAGTCTTTTAACAACTCAAGCCATCTTCGCTGCCTCAAATTAAGGTCCTTATGCTTAAATAAATGCTTCAAACTGCGATGGTCAGTGTAGACCTCACAAGACACGCCATATATGTAGTGCCGCCAAATCTTCAAAGCATGAACAATCGCTGCCAACTCCAAGTCGTGCACAGGATAGTTTTTCTCATGAACCTTCAGCTGGCGCGAAGCATAAGCAATAACTCTGCCATCCTGCATCAACACACATCCTAACCCAACACGTGAAGCATCACAATATACAGTATACGACCCTGAATCAGAAGGCAATGATAGAACTGGAGCTGAGGTCAATGCGGATTTGAGCTTCTGAAAGCTCGCCTCACAGTCGTCGGACCATCGAAATGGGGCATTCTTCTGAGTCAATCTGGTCAATGGGGCTGCGATAGAAGAAAACCCCTCCACGAACTGACGGTAATAGCCTGCTAAACCCAGAAAGCTCCTGATCTCTTAAGCTGAGGTAGGACGCGGCCAACTCTGAACTGCCTCTATCTTCTGAGGATTGACCTTGATACCCTCTCCTAAAACCACATGCCCCAGAAATGCCACAGACTCCAGCCAAAACTCGCACTTGGAGAACTTAGCATATAGCTTCTGCTCTTGCAAGGTCTAAAGCAGAATTCTGAGATGCTGCTCATGCTCACCCAGACTCCGTGAGTAGATCAATATATCATCAATGAAAACAATAACGCAAGAGTCAATATATGGCCTGAATACCCTATTCATCAAATCCATAAATGTTGTTGGGGCATTAGTCAAGCCAAAGGACATCACTAGAAACTCATAATGGCCATATCTGGTGCGAAAAGCAGTCTTCGGAACATCAGAAGCCCGAATCTTCAGCTGGTGATAGTTGACCTCAGATCAATCTTAGAGAACACACGAGAACCCTGTAGCTGATCAAACAAATCATCAATGCGCGTCAGAGGCTACTTATTCTTGATGGTCACTTTATTCAATTGGCGGTAATCAATGCACATCCGCATGGACCCATCCTTCTTCTTCACAAATAAGACTGGAGCACTCCACGGTGACACACTTGGCCTGATGAATCCCTTGACCAATAACTCCTCAAGATGCTCCTTCAACTCTTTTAGCTCCTTAGGAGCCATACGATACGGAGGAATGGAAATAGGCTGAGTATCTTGAGCCAAATCAATACAGAAGTCAATATCTCGATCTGGAGGCATGCCTGGAAGATCCGAAGGAAACACATCCGGGAACTCTCGAACAACAGGCACTGAATCAATGGTAGGAGACTCGGCGGTGGTGTCCCGCACATAAGCAAGGTAAGACAAACACCCTTTCTCGACCATGTGACGAGCCTTCATAAAAGAAATGACCCTTCTGAATGCACTAACTGAAGAACCCCTCCACTCCAATCTCGGCGACTCAGGCATGGCTAACGTAATTGTCTTGGCATGGCAATCCAACACAGCATGATAAGGAGATAGCCAATCCATGTCCAAAATAACCTCGAAATCAACCATATCAAACAATAACAGGTCGGCCCTGGTCTCAAGACCACAAAAAGTAATCACACAAGCTCGGTAGACCCGATCTACCACTACAGAATCGCCCACAGGAGTGGACACATACAAAGGAGAACCCAAGGACTCACAAGAAACATCCAGAGAATGGGCAAATAATGCTGAGATATATGAATGTGTAGACCCTAGATCAAATAGCACTGAAGCCTCTCTACCACAGACTGAAATAATACCTGTAATCACAGTATTTGAGGCCACTGTGTCTGCCCTGGCCGGAATAGCATAGAACCTGGCTGTAGCACCTGATGACTGAGCTCCCCCAGGAAGAGCTGGAGCTGAATGACCCCCTCCTAACTGGCCTTCCCCTCTAGGACGGCCCCTGCCAATCTGACCTCCACCCCTAGGTGGTCGAACTGCTGGTGCGGGACCCATAGGCTGGTGACTCTGCTGAATGGCCTTGCCCCAAAAGCGGGGGCAATCCCTCTTCACGTAACCTAAGTCCCCACACTCGTAACATCTCAGACGTGACATATCCTGTTGGCCTGAAGATTAAGAGTCCCAAATGGCTGGAGGACGGTAAGAGCGCTCTGGCATGGCACTGAGCTGAGGCCTCAGTGAGACACCCCTGGGAGGAAATGGAGGTGCTGAATATGAAGGCCTACTGCACTGACCTCTGCCCCTAGCTGGAGCACCCCTGAAGTCACCTATGAATCTTACCCTCTTATCCTACTGACCCTGCTGACCTGACTGACCTTGCTCCCTACTTCTCGTACGGTAACCCTCGATCCGTCGAGCTCTCTCGACTACCAGCTGGAATGGGGTACCCATCTCTACCTCTCTAGCCATGGAGGTCCTGATACCTGGATGTAAGCATGCCACAAACCGTCGCACCCTCTCAGCATCAGTGGGCAATATCATCAGGGCATGGCGGGATAACTCTAAAAACCTCGCCTCATAGTCAGTCACGGACATCTGTCCCTGCTCTAACCTCTCAAACAGACCCCGAAGCTCCTCCCTATCAGACGGTGGAAGGTATCTGTCCAGAAATAGCTGTGTAAACTGCTCCCAAGTAACCGGTGGAGAACCTGCTGGCCTACTGAGCACATAAGACTGCCACCATCTGCGAGCTCTGCCCTCTAACTGGAAAGTGGTGAAATCTACCCCGTGTGACTCCAATATCCTCATATTGTGCAGTTTGTCCCTGCACCTGTCGATGAAATCCTGGGCATCCTCACCTTGCTCTCCCCCGAAGCCTGGAGGACAAAGTCTAGTCCATCTGTCTAGTAACTTTTGCTGGTCTCCCTCTGCAATGGGCCTGGGCTCTGGCTGTGCTACTATAGGCTGAACTCCAATCATGGGCGGTGTACCCGAAATAGGATGTGTTGTTGCCGGTCTTATGACCTGAGCGGTAGGGGTCTGAACTCCCCCTCCTGCCTGAGAAGTAGCAGGATCTGATGGAATTACCCCTGCCTGGGACATAATGTCCATAAACCTCAACATGCGGCCCATAACCTCCTGGAAGCCTGGCGCCGTCATAAAGTCTGTTGGAGCAGGAGCAACTGGAGGCAACTCATCCTGATCCTCAATAATAGGATCCTCAGGTGGTGCAACCGGTACGGCTTTGGGACGTCCTCGTCCTCTAACTCGGGCAGGTGCCCTACCCCTGCCTCCACCACGGCCTCGAGTGGCGGGGGTAGCGGCCTCTCTCGGATCAGGTACATGAGAAACACGCATCCTCACCATCTGTGAGAGAATAGAAGATCAAGTTTGTGTACATCATTGATTGCACAATAGGATATGAACAAAAGGAGTTTCTTAACACCCCATAGCCTCCTGAAGATAAGTACAGACGTCTCCGTACCGATCTGCAAGACTCTACTAGGTCTGCCCGTGACTCGTGAGACTACGTGAACCTAAACCTCCAATACCATGTTGTCACGACCCAAATCCTAATTCAAGTCGCGATGGCACCCAACAGCGGGGTTAGGCAAGCCGATATAACCTTCACTAAGTGATACCCTTCCCATTCGGTCAGACAAATAAATAATTACCAGTTTAAAAAAACTAACATGATACTAGCCTTGAATGAAGGTAAAATCATAGTAAATACAAGGCCGAAATAAAACATATACATAGATATACAACCCAAAACCCAAAATATATATACCGCGTGTGTGCCAGGAACTAGTGTCACGAGTGTCATGGGCAACTACTGAATATACAATGACTACAATATATACAGAGTCTTAGTCTGAATGAAATGGACAGAGAATATAACAAAAGAACTCCAAGGTGCTGCTAGGAAGTCGGCGGGAAAGCAGCTCACCGTGAAGTATGACCGCGCTATCAATATCTAGCATCGGCCTGATAATCAGACGTACCAGCCTCCGGACCTGTAAAGTCAAGTACAGAAAGGAAAAGAAAGTGCATCATGAGTACACATATATAAATATGTACCCAGTGAGTATCTCGTCTAAACTCGAAGAAGTAGTGACGAGAGGTCGACTAGATACTCACTAAGGTCCAGCAACATAATATAGAATGAGATAAGGCTAAAGCAATAGGCATGCGAAACAGTAAGCAACAAGTATATGAACACACAATGTAACACAAGTAAGATAACCAAGTACCAATTCCTCTTACTCAACAATACCTTGCCAATACTGTCACATGTGAACCAGACTCAAGTATATATATATCGACACGGACAAGACAACCGGCCGGAGTCGTAAGGTTGGTCATAAGGACTGAGGTCATAATCTCCCCACGATCTCAAATCATACCTGCGACTCGTGTGCTGACTCGATAGTAATAAGCTCCCCATGATCGCGCATCATGCCTGCGACTCGTGTGCCGACTCGATAGTAATAAGCTCCCCACGATTGCGCATCATGCCTGTGACTCGTGTGCTGACTCGATAGTAATAAGCTCCCCATGATCGCGCATCATGCCTGCGACTCGTGTGCCGACTCGATAGTAATAAGCTCCCCACGATTGCGCATCATGCCTGTGACTCGTGTGCTGACTCGATAGTAATAAGCTCCCCACGATTGCGCATCATGCCTGTGACTCGTGTGCTGACTCGATAGTAATAATATTCACATATAGGTACCTACGGCTACCTAGTCGACTGTGAACTCAACAGGATTGTGTCAATATCATATCACTGATGGCCAATTAGGATTTACATCATCATATTTTTACCTCTCCCATGTCATTTCAACAATAAACACAATTTATAATACATACAATGGTTCAAATAAGGCACGAAATGGCATGCTCGTGGGTCCTACAGCTTCCCGGCATAGCAATATAGTCGCCACGTACGGACTCTCGTCACTTGGTATGTACGCGTCCCCCTCAACATGTACACATAGCAAACAAGGAACCTATGGGGACAGTTCCCCCTTATAAGTTTGGAAAGGAGACTCACCTCGTGACGATATCACGCCTCGGGTCAAGGATGCGCCCGAATCTCCGAAATTCACCCTCGACGGCTCGCAACTAACCAAACATGGTATAATTGAATTAATTTAGGTTCCAAGAAGAAGAATTAACAGGAAATCCTAAAATTAAGCATTCTTGACCATTTCCGGAATTTCGACCCCAGGCCCACACGTTGGGATTTCGAAAATTCTTGAAGGAATCACCTACCCGAAGTCTAAGGATCGAAGTTATGTGATTTATACAAGTATTCATAGCCTCAAATGAATAATTCGCCAATTTATTCAAAGCCCTAGAATTTCTATATAAATTTTATGATTTTTGATTCTTTAGGAATTAAACCCGTTGAATTCTATGCATAGTAGTGAAGAATATAAGAGAATTCTTACCTCTACAGTGGGTGGTCGTGGGAGGTGTTGCTCAAACTTGGATACTCTCTAATGGAGGTTGATGGTGGATAAAAATGAAGAAAACCCGTATTTTGGACATTTAAAGGGGCTGGCAACAGTGATTTCCGCACCTGTGACCTTGGGACCGCAGGTGCGGTCTCGCACCTGCGAGAATATCATCGCCCCTACGGAAAAGGGCCTAGGACCCTGGGCATCGCACCTGCGGAGAAGGAGTCCGCACCAGCGGTCCCGCTCCTGCGAAAGAAGGGTCGCGCCTGCGATGGGGGTTGCACCTGAGAAGGCGGAACCGCAGATGCGGTCACACCAAAAGTAGCTGCACCAGCAATGGTTTTTGCTAGTTTTTGGCCTCGTGCGGGGTCCGAGAGGCACCTGGGCCCACCCGAGCCCCCGTAAAAACATACCATTAGGTCCCAAATCATTATACGGACTAGGTCGAGCCTACGGAACACTCATAACATCGCTAAAACTCAAAATCACCCTCCAAAACCCCTGAAATCATAACTTAATAACTTTGAAATTTCTAGAATTCATTTCATTGCGCCGAACGGGTCTATACTACTCGGAATGACCTCAAATTTTTCAGACAAGTCATAAATGACTATACGGAACTATTCCCGATCCCGAAATTCCATTCGGACCTCGATAGCATAAAGTCCCATTGCAAGCCAAATTCTAAACTTAAGGAAATCCTGATTTCCATTTCGGGCGCCGAAATGCTCCCGGGTCGTCAGAAACCCATCCGAATATACTCCTAAGTCCGAAATCATCATACGGGGCTACTGGAGCTGTCAGAACTCGATTCCGAGGTCTCTTACTCAAAATGTTGACCGAAGTCAAACTTTGCCAAATAGGCCAACCTTAAGGAACCAAGTGTTCCTAAACCACTCAAATCATTTCCGAATCCCGAACCACCCGCTCCCGCAAGTCATAAAGCACGAGTATCCGCTATGGAAGGTTTTATTTAAAGGAACAGGGTCGTAATACACAAAACGACCGGCTGGGTCGTCACACCATCTGTGACTTGAATTGTTAAATTGTCTAATGGACGTAAATTGCTAATTGAAATGACGGAAACCAGAGAATTTATAAATTTATGGAAACAGTTGATCTTTCCTGTCATTATTTGTCATTCGATGTTAATAACCATGTTGATATCCTTCATCTATTATTTTGTATTGACCTCTAGCAAGTGTCAAAATCGACCTCTCGTCACTACCTCTCCGAGGTTAGGCGGGATACTTACTGAGTACACGTTGGTTTCGTACTCATGCTACACTTGCTGTGAATTTTTATTGCACATGTACATTCATAGCAATATGGTTGACTTGGAGGCTTAGGCGAGCTGCACCATCTGGAGATGACCCGCAGCCGACAGAGTCTCCCTCATATTGTATTCATTTTCACTTTAAATTTCTTGCCCAATTTGTATATAGGACAAGCTTTGTAGTATTTGTATAATTCTTAGAATTTGCTCATACACTTGTGACACTGGGTTTTGGGATGTGTTTGGGATGTATTTTATTAAAATGGAATATTAGACTATCGTATTTACTTAGCGGATTTTATTCAGTTATTATGTAATAAAGTGAAAGGTAATGATTTCAAAAATTCTAAAACAGGAAATTTAACTTAAATATTTAATGATTGGCTTGCCTGATAGTGGTGTCCGGCGCCATCACGACCTTATGGATTTTGGGTCGTGACATAAACCTTTTCCAACCAAAGGATATTCTATTCCTTAGTTGATGCCAACATAGGGTCCCACTCCCTAACAGACACCATCATAACCTGGTGATATTTTCCTGATAACAACATAACCTGTTGATGTTTCCTGGCACTGGCATAACCCAGTGATCTCTTTTCCTGGCAACAGCATAACCTGTTGACCTTTCCAGACACCAGCATAACCTGGTGATCTTTTCCTCACAACAACATAACCTGTTGATCTTTTCCTAGACACTGGCATAACCCAGTGATCTCTTTTCCTGGCAACAGCATAACCTGTTGACCTTTCCAGACACCAGCATAACCTGGTGATCTTTTCCTCACAACAACATAACCTGTTGATCTTTTCCTAGACACTGGCATAACCCAGTGATCTCTTTTTCTGGCAACATCATAACATGTTGACCTTTCCAGACACCATCATAACCTGGTGATCGTTTCTTGACAACAGCAAAACTTGTTGATCTTTTCCTGACACTGGCATAACCCGGTGATCTCTCTTTTCCTAGCAACAGCATAACCTGTTGACCTTTCCAGAAACCAGCATAACCTGGTGATCTTTTCCTGACAACAACATAACCTGTTGAACTTTTCTTGACACTGGCATAACCCGGTGATCTCTTTTCCTGGCAACAGCATAACCTGTTGACCTTTCCAGACACCAGCATAACCTAGTGATCCTTTCCTGGCAACATCATAACCTTTGACCTTTCCAGACACCAGCATAACCTAGTGATCTTTTTCCTGACAACAGCATAACCTGTTGATCTTCTCCAGATATCGTCATAACCCGGTAACCTCTCTTTTGGGAATAGCATAACCTGTTGACCTTTTCCCAGATACCAGCATAACCTGGTAATCTCTTTCTTGACAATAGCATAACCTGTTGATCCTTCCTCAGACACCAGCATAACCTGGTGATCTTTTCCTGACAACAGCATAACATGTTGATCTTCTCCAGATATCGGCATAACCCGGTAATCTCTCTCCTGGCAACAACATAACCTGTTTACCTTTCCCCAGACACCAGCATAACCTGGTGATCTCTTTCTTGACAACAGCATAACCTGTTGATCCTTCCCCAGGCACCGGCATAACCTGGTGATCTTTTCTTGACAATAGCATAACCTGTCGATCTTTTCCAACATATGGTCTCCAATCCCTAGTTGATTTTACTTTTAGGCATAGGGTATCCACACCCTAGTCTACATTCACTCCAGGTACGCCATTCCCGGCTTTTCATTGCTTTCAATAATAAAAGTAGCATAGATTTTGTCACAATAACTCACGAAATTTTCCTAGTGAAAATTGGGGCAGAAAATTTTGTTCGTTTGTCTTTGATTTTGCGCAGATTAAACTTTAGGACAATGGATTCGATACGACCAAGAGAAGAAGTTTCGGTCCAGAATAACAGAAAAGAAGAAAAGAAGGCCAGACCCAAAGTACAGAAGCAGCAAAGATGCAGACTGCTCAAGGCAAGATTGAAGTCGCAAGTTATGCACGTCCCGTCTTGATCCGAAAAGCTGAAGAAGATTGTACCAGCACCTACAACTAACAAGCACCAAGATTCAGATCGGAGTCTGTATAAAGAAGCATCCAAGACTCAAGATCAAGCTTAAGAAGGCTAACATATAGGAATCTTGTAACTCGTAGTTGATAGGTTTAGTTTAGTCTTTTTCATTTTTGATTTTGGCGTAATAAGGAGCTCGGCAGCAGTAACTGCAGCAACAACCGCAGTGAAACCACAGTTACCCGGTAGTCCCAGCTACCAAAAGTACCAGAACTACACTGACCTGATTCCTTTTTAGCCAAGGATAAGTAGCTAACCTGTTGAAGCAAGGTTCGGTCAAGCTTTTCAAAAACGCTTCACATGAAATATTTGAACGGGTAAAAGTTGTTCATAACTGCTCACTTTGTCTTTTCCCAAAAACTCTTCGTGTTTTCGAACAAAGAGGGGAAGATGTGAGCATGTAATTTTTAACCTACCATATATTCCTACAAAATTCAATAAATTAATTTGTTTTATAATTTTTTGTTGAATTTCAGTGACGTTTGCGAATTATTTTTGCATGCATAATCATAATTCGTCTTTTAAAATTCATGAATGATTTAAAGTTGCATAATTAGGTGAATAACATTAATCATTATTATCAGGAAATTACAAAATTATTGTTTATAAATAATTGAGATAAATAACAACAAAAATGATGATTAATGAAGATTTAAGGACTAAATGCTTAATTTAATCATCTTTTCTAAGAAAATTGTGAGATTTATTCTTTAAATGATTAGGGGTACTTAAATTAAGCGGTGTTACTCTTAATTGTCTTATCAATTAGTTTATAATTAGATAAAACAAAGGTAAAATTAGTTACTACATTTTTAAGTTTGATTTGAATTAGTGTTAATTAACTAACTAATTTAAATTAGCCATAGGAGGTTTTAAATCGGACCTGGGCCAAAAAGAACCCAGGCCCAAACCCTTTCTCTATACACCCAAACACCCCAGCCCAAATTCCAAACCCGGCCAGCCCTGTTACCCCCAAAACGACCTCGTTTCAATTAAGGAAGTAATCCAGTCGTTGATCAATTTAGATCCAACGGCTGGGAACTGATAACCAATAAATATATAAGTGTCCTAAACTAACCCCCCCCCCCC